>JAEQBH010009738.1:0-29574 GCA_016808115.1 Tetrastigma voinierianum | reverse complement strand
GACATCAATTGCAAGACAAGAAGGTCGCGACAACACTGTCGTCGCGACATCAACTAATAATAGAAGGGAAGTCGCGACATCATTCAAGCACGCGATAACATTGGTAAGAGTAAGCGGAAGTCGCGACAACATCCGCAGGTCTTTACAACCACTACAGAGAAAGAGGTCGCTGATAACATCCACTCTGTCGTGACATCAAATGCAATACGCTAAGGCTCGCGACGTCCTTGCCGTCAATGACATCGCTCCACTAAAGACATGTCGCAACCAAACAAAGGCTTCTACGACAAAGACCTAGACAACAGAGGTCGCGATAAGGACTCGATGTCGCGCCAAGATCAAACCGGGCCGCTTAACTTGAAATCCGCCAATGAGGTGCATCGAAATTAGGGCCCAACTTCCGAACCCTATAAATTCACAAATGCTATTGAAGCAGCGGCTTCTAGCGACTTGAAAGAGAACTGGAGTCACAAGGCCCGTGATTTTTTTATTTTCTTTCTTTCTTTCGCTTTTTTTTCCATTTTATTTTAGATTAGATTAGTTTTATTTCGTTCTAATTTGGATTTGAACGTTAGCTGTAAAGGATTGAGCTGAATGCAAATGTTTATTTCTTAAAATTACTGTCTGGTTGTTTGAATTCCAGATAAATTTTGGGATTTCGACACCCGGGGCTCGATTTACGCTGGTTTTCTGGACGCTAGCCAATGTGTAAGGGTATAATCGCAATTTAGAAACCCAAATGCCTATCAATTGACGTTATTGTCGAATAATCTTTCCCGCAAAGATTTCATTCATAATAGCTGAACTTCGGGATGTTAAATCGACTTGGGTGTGTTTTGCGTAGCTCCAATTGATCCACTTCCCCAGTCTCAGACTATAACGAGGTTGTTTCAACTCGATTTCCAGGAGGCCCTATGACACAAGGCATTCCCCGAGAGTAAGAAACAATTGAAGGTATTTGGAACTGATATTGCTGATCTAATGCGTCCAGATATTTAAATCAATACATCCCTTCTCGCCTTGTAACCGAGAAATGAGTTGGAGTGAGTTATAAATTTAGACAAGGAGTTCACCTCAATTCGACAAGGAATTCGATCCCGTTAGCAAGGATCTAATCAAGGAAAGAGTGCTATTCTAATTTGAGGGTGAGAACTATGAAAAACCTCAATAATCAACTGAAGAGCTCAGTCAAACATGTCAGGTATGAAGATTGAAAGAGAAATACCCAACAAGGCAACTAGTTTTGTAAGTAGTTATTTCACCCCCCGTGTTCGAGAGAAACGCTTATGTGAGATGATGAAATCAAGCAGGAAGTGAGAGATCCAACCACGCCATATTAACTTCGACTAGTTTTAAAGATCCGTAGTTCGTAAACCAAAGATGCAAGATGCATCGTAGGAATTGATTCTTCACAATAGCTGATTATTCAATGTTTTCTTTAGAGATAACTGTTAAATCTAAATTTGTTATTTTGATATTTCAATATTCAATTCATTTATTGTTCATTCATTTTTCTTTACATCATTCATTTCAAGCTTTCAAAGCAAAATCTCACTATCGCATTATCATTCAAATAAGATGGAGCTTCTAAGTAGTTGGGGTAGTTGATCAAAATTCTCAGATCTCTCGTGGATCGATATCCGGACTTAAATCCATTTTATTACTTGTCGACCAGGCATTTGCATTATACTCGATCAAACCACACGAATGGTTTACTTCCTTACAAAATATCTTTTAATCAAGTGATACTTAAAGAAACTCACACTCAAGTTTAATGGTTTATTTACTAAGGATTAGAGAATAGTCCTTGGGTAATAAGACTTAAATTTGAATAGTGTTTTGATCCATACCCTATTGATGTAGTCTTAACCAGTCTTATGGTATTGTTGCCAGGATTAGATAATAGTCCTTAGGTGATGATGTCATAAATTTCCATACACTTTTCGTCCGGTTAACAAGTTTTACTAGCGCCGTCACGGATAGATAATAGTCCTAGTGATGATGTCATAAATTTGTATACATCTTTGGTCCTGCACAAGTTTTATGGTTCGCTAATGATCGAAAGAATTTATGAATCAATATTCGCATTTAAATAAGGAAATGCTAATTTGGACATTTGAGAAAAAAAAAAAAAACAAAACAATTTTTTTTTTTTTAAGCAGTGACTACATCACTCACTAACCTTAACAAACCATATTGAAAAATATTCACGACCGTACTAATCCTATTAATGCAAGTGTTTTGATTTCAAAGACAAATTTTAATGCATAGGAAATGTATCGACCGATCTGATTCCAAACAGATAATTTTAATTAGAGAGAACACTAAGCTTCGAGAAAGATAAAGAAGGCGTAAAACTCAACCATGGCGTATTTAAAGAGGATCGAATTAAGCATTACAGAGCAGCCTAGAAGGCTTCCAATCACCGATACTATGGAGGACTTCGAAGCCTATTATCCAAGATGAGTATCAGTGAATCAAAAACTACCATTGGATGAAAACAATTTTGAATTTAAACCAAAGACTACCATAATGGTCCAATGTGCTATCGCTTCATCATCCTAATCGAGGACTCAAACGAGCACCCGGAAGATTTCAGATACTAACATGCTGGAAGTTGGAAATGGGGTGAGACCCGTAAGTCATCAAACCGCATCTATTCCCATTCTCTCCAGAGATACAAAGAATTACATGGTATGAATCTTTACCATACGGCTCACATATACTGGGGAGGAGCTACAGAGAGGCCTACTGTAGATTCTTCCCCCCAAATTCTCACCTCGTAGAAGGAGGGAAATCATTGTCTTTCAACAGGGAAGATGAAAGCCTGGGGAGGTAGCCTCGGGAAAGGTTCAAACGGTTGTCGAAGATGTCCAATGCATGGGATAGATCCAAGACTCGAGGGATATCAGATATCATGCTCAATGATATATCGTGCGGATCATCGATGCTTCCATGTCGTGGAGCATTCAAACGAAAAAGTGTCAAGAAGCAAGAGCCGATTAAAGACCGCTAATGCAATAGAAAACTCCTTCTAAGTTTTCAAGAGGAAACAAAGCAGAGAAAGTGGGATTGCGGAGCCGAGCAAGATGACTCATGAGCAAGTCGATGCCATTATACGCCGGGACAAGCAAGAAAGGAAGACACACACTGCCCATGAGATAGGAGCAGTTGAAAGAGAGTTATTGAAGGGAAGTGATGCTGAAGAGGTTAAGTATCTGGGGGAGTCAAGAAATTACCATTTCAAACCCAATACTAACCTGCCAGCACATTATCACCCAGCACTGAGGAACCATGAGAACTTCTCATATGGTGGAGGGGCTTCACAAGGCCCAAGGCATGGACAGAACCCTCAACAGTGGTTAATAACAACCACCAAGGTTCCAAAGAAGCAAAGATCAAGGAAATGAACACGTAAATGAATGCGGCCGAGGAGGGCCCAAACTTTCAAGAACGTGATGCCGCATTTCACGGGGGATAATAAGCAAGTCAAGCCACCTCCATGAACAAAGTTCAGCAGTAATCAGCAACCGCTACCAATTCTCAAATTTTTCGAACACCACCAATGCATCCCCTCGAAGAACCTGAGACACAAGTAGGGCAACTCGCCCTAACTCCCGCAAAGCCGCAGGAAAGATAATACCTTCCTAAGTGACACAAAGAAGAATCCAAAAGATCGTACGGTCGCGCGTACCTTAGAGCTGAAGGAGTTACAAAAGATGAAAGAAAAAATGACAAGAAGAAAGAAGAAAGAAAGCCCATAAAAGGAAGAAGCATCGAGAAAGAAAGGCGATGATGTAGCGGATATCAAAGGCTCTAGACTATGGGCCCCATTTACGATCGCAAATCAAGGATGGGGAGTGGGAAAGCGCTTTGCAAGGTTTTTGAAAACTTTCGTGGCTAGAGATCGCATTCCCTTTACGTAAGTGGTAACTCGTGATGCCACTATATGCAAATTCCCGGCGACAGCGCCGAGCAAGAAAAGAAAGCATAGTGTAAGGCGGGATCGTGGAATCTAACTGCCATCAGAAGGTCGCGGATGTTAAAGAATCAAGCAAAAGCATGGTAAGGATCCAGTGAGTTTTACCATTCCTCGCATCATTGAGGGGTTGAATTCAGAAGCCTTCCGTGACTCAGAGCTAGTATAAACTTGATGCCTCTTTCGATTGCCAAGCAATTAAGTTTGGGGGAGGTTATTCCCACCACTGTTACTCTTCAAATGGCGCATGTGACGTATGGTAAACCTCAAAGGAGCGATGGCAGATGCTACTGGTCATCATTGGAAATTTGTCTTCCCAAAGACTTCACCATTCTAGACATGGAAGAAGATCTTAGCCAAGTACCCCGCTTATCGGGAGACCATTCCTACCACCGAGCTGCCCGATCGACATGCAAAAAGAAGTTCTCACCTCGAGGGTCGAGAGGAAGTCGTCAGCTAACTTGATCAAAAGCATGCACATAGATATACAGAGAAACAGAACACTGATGATGTCTATACCTACAACCTCGATGTTCACAATGATTGTAATGTTCTAAATTTTTATCAATGAAAAGAGATGAATTCTCAAGATATTGAAGATGACCACTGATTGTCCATACAATGCTTTTCATTCTATAGAAACCGTGGTTGGAACGCCTCGAAGCAAAACGTAAATGACAAAGGGGAAAAATATCGAAAAAGGGAAATTCATCAAGAAACCGCGAAGAGGGCCTAGTGTTGAAAGAATTGCCAAGTCATTTGAAGTATGTTTACTTAGAATCACCCAAGAGAAAACCAGTGATTATCTCTGCCAGACTTAGTGATGACGAGGAACGTGAGGTTGCCGTAAATCTTAAAGAAGCATAAAAGAGTCTATAGCTTCGTCCATTGAAGAATCAAGGGTATCACCATCAATTTTGCATGTAATAAAAATTGCCGAAGAAATCAAAGCCATTCAGAGAACATCAAAGGAGATCAATCCAAATGACGGCGAAGTGGGTCGGCAGGCGGAGGTACTCAAATTGTTTAACGCCGGTTTTATCTATGCAATTTCAGACATAGTCTCGCGAGCCCACCATGGTTCCAAAGAAGGGCAGGGGTTTCATCGTGATCCGCAATGAGAAAAATGAATCTGATTCCAACAAGAACAAGCGACAGATGAGGGTATGCATCGACATGTGAAGTCGAACACCCACCGTAAGATCATTTCCCTTTGCCTTCATTGATCAAATGTTACCGTGACAGGACACCCTATATTTTTGTTTCTTTGATGGGTATTCGTGATATAATAAGATTGCTATTGCACTCGAGGACCAAGAGAAGACCACATTCACATGCCCCCGCGGTACCTTTGCCTTCGGGCGATGCCATTCGGGCCGTGTAATGCCCCCGCTACATTCCAAAGGTGTGGCTGATGTCAATATTTTCGCACTGCTGGAAGTTACTGCGGAAATTTTATGGATGACTTCACCGTATGGATCCGGGGCTTTGATCGTTTGAAGAACCCGAACAAAGGTTTCAAAGATGCCAAGACAAACAAATAGCACCGAATTGGGAAATGCCATTTTATGATAACATAAGGTATTGTTCTCGGGCATAAAACTCCTCGCACGGATCGAAGTGTAATTAATCAAAGGTATCCATTATCAAAACTCGCACCACCTACCACAAGAAAAGGAGTAAGAAGATTCTCGGGGCATGGCCGGATTTTATAGAGATTCATCAAAGACTTCTCAAAAATAGCCGCACTAATTATGACATCGAGAAGCGATACAAGGTTTAATTTCGATGACTTCGCAAGGTCGCTTGAAGAAATCAAGATCAAATTGGTTCAAGCATTTATAATGGCTGCACCGTATGGGATCAGTGGATTTGAAATAATGTGATGCCAAGTGATTTCAGAATGGGAGCCGTCCTAGGCAAAGAAAGAAGAAAATATTAAGGACCATATACTATGCTAAGAACCTTCAAACGGCTCAAGAAAATTGCTCAACAACCGAAAGAAATGCTAGCCATAAGATTCGCCAGGAAAAATTCAGCAATACATTCGGGATCCCATGTTATTATTCATACTCGATCATGTAGCAATCCGGTAATTGGCGTCAAAGAAGGAAGCTAAGGCAAGATCGATAAGGTGGGTGTCAAGTATTTGCAAGAGTCTGACTCGAGATCAAGGATAAAAGGGGTGTGAGACAATGTGATAGCCGATCACTGGTCACTGTGAGAAAGAAGCATCACTAAGAAGAGAAAGTAATAATACTAGAGAACTTCCCATATGAGCAACTCGTTTTTTCCTTCAACTTCCATGGTATGTCGATATTGTGAACTATTTAGCTTGCGGTAGTTCCTTCGTAATTCGGGCCTACCAAATGTAAGAGGAAACTCGTGAACCCATGTTGTGTATTATATTTGGGATGATCCACTATTATTTGAAAAGAGGTGCCGCATGATAACAAGAAGATGTGTGCTTTAAAACGAACAAGGAAAAATTCTGAATGACGCTATGCATCACCATACGGGGGTCATTTTTTAGGAGAAAGAATGTACCATAAGATACCTAACTGGTTTTATCGCCCACCATACCCGTAGATGGTGCCGAGTGGGTTAAATTGTGTGATAGATGCCAAAAGATTGGAAATACAAGAGCGTAAAATGAAATGCCCCTAAGAGGTATAATGGTGGTGCAAATCTGGCGTATGGGGAATAGATTTTATGGGACTATTCCCACCATCACTGGGGAACTGCATATACCGCTAAAGAAGCTGATTATGTTTCCAACGGGTGGAAGCAAGGCTTGTCCAAGGAATGATGCTAATACGCTTGTGAGTTTTTTGCAAAAGATTATTTTGAAAGTGTATTCCGAACACCTAACTATCATTAGCGACAAGCCATTTCAAACAAAAATATTTGGTAAAACTCAGAACAGTATGGATCAAGCATAATGAGTCTATTTATCATCCCCAAACCAATGGACAAGGTAAATTTCAACAGGGAGATTAAAAGAATACTTGAAAAAAACTGTGAGCTCAAGCAGGAAGGACTGGTCTTCCAAACTTGATGATGCACTTTGGGCTTACAGGACTGCATACAAAACTCCCATTGGAATGTCCCCATACAGAATTGTTTTTGGGAAACCATGTCACCTACCTTCGGAATTGGAATACAAGACAATGTGGGCTATCACAGTTGAACTCGATTTTAAAACTCCGCAAGGGAAGAGATTGCTCCAACTGCTCGAACTGAAGAATCGAGAAATGTAAATTTCATGATAATGCTAGAATCTACAAGGATAAGACAGCGAAATGACATGACCAAAGGATCCCGAAAAGAGTTCAAAGCGTGGGAACTAGTTCTACCAAGTAATTCTAGACTCCGAGATTGTTTCAGGAGTTAAAATCCAAATGGAGCTGTGGCCATACACAAGGTGCGGGCAATACATTCGGGAGCAAGACATTAAGGATCGATATTGAGAAGAATTCAAAGTCAATGGACAAAGATCAAGCATTATCTACAGGAGGAAAGAATGGAAGAGCTCCAACAAAGTTATTCAGATGTGTATGAAAATCAAAACAAAGAAGTCCGGCCTAAGGACTAAAACCGAGTAGCCGATGGGATGCAAATACATGAGACTTTTAATTTCGCTTAGGATTTTGAATTAACCTTGATTTTGTTTTCTATAGTTATTATAATGATTAGTTAGTACTTAAAAAGTTAATTTTTGTTTAATTGAATCCTACCTGTAAATGTTGCAGAGTACTTATGAAGAAATGGCTCAGACAAGAAGGAATGAACCCTGGTCAGTATAACTCCAAAGAACTTGCGTAAGAGAATGATGAGAAAAGAAAAAAAGTGGGGAGCATTCCTTTCCTATATAAATTCTCGTGAAATTTGAATCAATACATTCTTTAATTGTCGCGGTGAAATCGGGTTTGCCTGATGATGAGAATCAAGCATTTGATTATGAAAGTCATTTGTTCATTAAATTTGAGGCAAAATTGCGCATCACGCTAACAAAAACTTATGTTGTGGCAGAAATGAAGTCACAACAAAAAAAGTTGATGTCGCGGACTTAGTCAATGTCAAGGAAGAACAAGGGAAGACGCCGCGACTAAAAAGTTCTGCGGAGAAAAGAACAGGTCGCGATGTAAATTTCTGGGTCGCGATAAGCATTAATCTCTTCGTATTAAAAAGAGAGGTCGCGACAACTTGACAATGTCCCCGAGATGCCCGATTAACCTTAAGAGGACTCGTCTCTCCCACCGATAATATACGCCGCAACAAAGAGGATAAATCATTAACCGGCGTCCCACTTGCCCTAAATTTAATGACAAGACACTCACTAATTTAAGTCGCGACAAGCATTAATAAATGAAATTATAAATAGTCCACCATAATAATCGAATTGCAACCTGAGAAA
Organism: Tetrastigma voinierianum; assembly: GCA_016808115.1. NCBI lineage: Eukaryota > Viridiplantae > Streptophyta > Magnoliopsida > Vitales > Vitaceae > Tetrastigma > Tetrastigma voinierianum. The sequence goes on along the minus strand of JAEQBH010009738.1, from coordinate 21,178 downwards.
CTCTCTTCCCATTGTTATCTTCTTTCTCGATGAGAATTAACTGCCTTTCGCATATTCTCTGGATTAGATTTTTGCAAAACCCTAAATCCAAACTTCCTCCTAAAACCTCCGATTCCTCCCAATGGCCGATCCCGAGACTTTCGGGTCCCGAACTGGACGAATCATGGAGGAACATGCCTTCAAATCAAGGAGCTGCTCATCCGTAACCCGAGTCAAATCCAATCGCAAGGAACAAGCATGCCAAGGGAAGGACAAGGCGATAAGAAGAAGACGCGCTTGTGTCATAAGAGGCCAGTGTGTTAACATGCGCAGGTATTATGTCGATAAAGGGTTTGTTGGAGAGAGAGGATTCAAGAACTCCTATTTCCTTTCAAGGAAATGATAGAACAACGAGACCGGGAAAATTTCTCTGCAGAAGCACCGTGAGGCTCAGATAATCGCGCGGGTCCGTGAATTTACCTAACTTGGTAGGAAGAAAGGACAACTCTGTATTTGTCAGGGGAGTTTGGGTTCCATACGAGGCAAATGCCATTAACGAGGTGTACGGGATGGCAGGGCAAAGGCATAGCTCCAAATTAAGTTGTTAGCAAACCCGAACCGTGAGAAGATTGGTCGAAATTCGACAGATGGTAAGGTTCAATGGAATCTCATATTAAAGGAGCACCTAAGACCATCGCAGTGAGATCTTACAGAGGAGGCTAAGGTATGGTTTTATTTCGAAGGCCCGTGTTAGTTCCAACCAAGCATGTATGCAATAAAGAAGGGAACAGGAAGCCATCATTCCTCGTATGCAATACCAAAGGGTACAAGCTCAACGTAGGAGCAAGAATGAAAATTCAGCTTGCTAAGATACCATGAGGGAAACAAATAGTTTGATCCCTCATCCAACAACAATCACTAAAGCTTTGCTCAAGGTCAAAGAAGGGAACATGGGCAAGAAGAAGAGGTTCCCAAGGTTTACCCATTAACCTCAACCTGGGCAAGTAAGGGCCAAGGAATTCTGAAGCAGTGCGGATCAGCGCGGAAGTGCATTCTGGAAAAGAAGAGGAGAATGAAAGCATGCTAAGAGGACACTCTTCTGTTTGGGATCAAGGAGAACAAACCCAGAACACAACCGAAGGGAATACTTCTATGCTTGCGAGACTAGAACCAGATGAGACAAGTCCTATAGATTTTACCACCCCACTACAAATTCCTCCACCAATGCGAAACAAATCTTAAAAAACCGTGAGAAGCTCTAAAGGCAGCCCCAAGAAGATAGCCAAATAATGGAGATGCTCATTTCTATGCAGAAAAGTATGGAAGAAAGAGAAGAGAAATGGAGCATTCAATAGAAATTCAGAGAAGATGTGTGCGAAGTCGACCAAAAGAAGCAGATCAACAGCCGGTTAAGAACCGACAGAAAAGAGGAAATGTATGAAGCAGAGTTGAAGAGAGGAGAGCAGAAATGGGAAGAGGAATTGAGCAGAAAGGAAGAACAGCTTAAAAAGATCCTAACATCAAGAAGAAACTTTCAAAAAAGAAATGGAGGGAAGAGACAAAGATCTACTGAAAAAGCTGCAACTCAGCCATGAATCATTCTACAATAATCAATATGATCGAGACTCTCAACTCTTGAAACTTATCAAGGAAAGGGATGCAGAACAAGAAGCCAAGACAAAGGAGCAGATCAAGGGGTTCAAATTTCTTTATATGTCATTGTTAAAGGAGTTTGAGAAGAAGATGTTAGATAGAGACAAAGTGCTTGATGACAATGATGCTTATAAGAAAAATATTGGCCGAAAATTCGATTTGATTAACAACAATCTATCCAAATTTTTAGAGGTCATGACAGAAATGGAGCATACAATGAATACATTGGGTCAGAGGCAAGATGATTTGAATAAAAAAGTTGATCTCACCAATGAACTGATTCTTGAAGAACAAATGGAGAAAGAAAGTGCCAAGCTGAAGAAGAGGACATAAAATGAAATTCAAAGTTCAATCCAAACTTGGCAACCCTTGATCTAGATCCTCCAAACATATTTGCTACTTCCTCAAAAAGAAAAAAACCTTCCAACTGACTAATCCATCTCTTCCTCATTCCCAGCCTGTTGATTCTCAACTTTTATACAATCTAATGAATAAAATCGAAATTGCTTGATGTCGAGTCGCCAAGTCAAATTCGTGTGTTTACGCTTTAATTGTTAGAAGAATAACAGTAGAAATAGATCAGTAATGAAAATGATGACATAGCATAGGTTAGTGGATTAGAATATAGGATGAATGAACCAATTGAAAAAAATAAGGGCTAGTCGGGACACAGTAATTTAATTGAAACATAAATCGTGGATTTAGTTCAATTTTATCGATAAGTCTAGAATAAGGAAGGTTTTACACTGGAAGAACAAAACAATTTCTTCTAGCTTGTGGTATGAACAAGGAGTCAAGGAACCCGTTGGAAATAACATCATTTAAATTCTCATCCACCGATATGAGTTAAGAAAACTCGTGGTTATCACAGCTTAATCAACCCAAATTCTAACTTGTTAGGATTAATGATCAAGGCGAAATCCTAGGTGATACAATCAACAGGAAATGATGCAGGCCATTCTGAAAGTTTGAGCATTCTAGCTATCCCTATTCATATGCTAATGCATACACTTTAGTTCCGTAAATTGAGCCAAAACAAGCCTTATTCTAGTTAAGCCAATGGAGACACCAACTCCATTCTGGCGTAATCAATCCTCTAAAGAACTCCGTGATTACCAAAGAACTCAAAAGAGAGGAACAAATAAAGTTTGTGGGAGTGTAAATTTTTTGAGGAACTCAAGGAGAAAATACAGAAAAAGGGAATGAAGAGAAAAGAAATACAATGTAAAAGAAGGCCATGGAATAGTTTTGTCTTCAGGGCCTAACTCTCGAACAATTAAGTTCTTAGGGGTGTTTCAACACCTGGGCACCCTAATACCATCTAGTATGGGAGTTACTAACCCAAAGTTCGTTAAGAGTGTTAGAAAGCCTATGAAGACAAAACATTGCACTATTCCCGAAGGTGACAAGAAAGAAAATTTCCCCACTGAAATATAGAATGAAATGGGAACATACAAATGAATAGAAGAAAATCAAGGTAGTATCCCAAACACGAAATTGGGGGAGTTTATTGAGGAAATTACAAGAGGAAAAGGGACAAATGTATTGAGTAAGAAAGGAAAAGGAGAATGTCTTAATCAAAAATTTACACATCCTACCCTTACCTAAACCTAACATTACAAGCCCAAAAGCACCCGATTGATTCGGGTTGTAATCACCTACATTAGTGGAGACTAATATGAACAACAAGCCTATGGAATCGGAAAATCAGAAAAGATCAAAACCGCGGAGCATCCTAAGGATTAATTGACTCATTAAGAAAATGAGAAAGAAAATCAACTCACATTTCAGCAGAATCAATTAAATGTACTGTTTGTAAAACAAATTCAACAATTTCGTTATGTATACCTGATTGAGTAGAAACTAACTCATCAGACTTAAAGTCGAATACAAAAGAAAAGAACGGCAATTTCAATTTCAATTAAATCGTCGCACGCATACACGTAAAAATGTCCTTTTGTTTGAGACAAACAAAATTTTCTTTCTTTGCTCGAGGGACAAGCAAAATTTTAAGTTTGGGGAGTTTGACGAGCTTAAGTCATCTATTTTTAGTCCATTTTTCTCGATCTATTTTTATCTAAAAGACTGACATTTATGTGCGTGAAACATGGAATAACTAAATCAAATCAAGTTATATAGCAGAAATTCAAGAAAAGAAGAATTTTTGCAGAAAAATGAGCATAAGTGGACGCAGTCATAATGATATAATCGGACGGCTAAGTCATAAAGCAGAGTGCATTGGGCACGAAAGGACCTGATGTCAGAAGCCTTGACAAAGAATCAAAATGCATTCAAGTTGCAACAAATAAACTCCAATAAGAAATGAAGCTTAATTGAAAAAAACAAAACGGGCCGGAGCGAAGAAACTCAAGGTTAAGCAATCAGAATCGCTAAAAAGAGATTACGATGTCGCTACATCCGACGCAATTACACATCAACATACCGATCCAGTCGCGGCATCGCCTTACAAGGAGAAAGAAGTCGCTGACAACATCACCAAGAAAGAAGGTCGCGACATCATTCAGAGGTCACGACAACAATAGTGAAGAAAGAGGTAGCTATTACCACCCGCCGCCGCGACAACAATTTTTTGCGTAGTTGGTCGAGACAATAAAGAAGCGGTCGCGATACGCTTGTAAGAAGAGAAGGTTGCGACACACCCGGATGTCGCGACATCAATCGGGCAAAGACTGCTGTCGCGATAACACTGCTTTCGCGACATCAACTATTACACAGGCGGAAGTCGCGCGACATCATCTCGCTGGTCGCGACAACATCGTAAGAGTAAGCGAAGCCGCGCGATAATATCCGTGAGGTCGCGACAACCACTACAGAGAGAAAGAGGTCGCGATAACATCCACTTGTCGTGACATCAAATGCACACAGTTAAGGTCGCGATGTCCTTAAGCTGTCGCGACATCAGCTCCACCAAAGACATGTAGAAACCAAACAAAGGCTTCTGTGACAAAGATCGAGATTAGAATGCAGGTCGCGACAAGGACTCGATGTCACGTATCAACAAACTCGGCCGCTAACTCAAATCCACAATGAGGTGCATCAAATTGTGTGGCCCAACTCGTAACCCTATAAATACACAAACGCTATTGAAGAAAGGCAAAGACTTGGCGACTTGAAAGAGAAATCCGGCGTCAAGGCCCTCGTGATTTTTATTTTCTTTTCTTTTCTTTTTTTTCCTTTTTTTTTCCATTTTATTTTAGATTAGATTAGGTTCTCGTATTTCGCTCTAATTGATTTGAACGTTAGCTGTAAAGGATTGAGTTGAATGCAGATTTTTATTTCCTAAAATTAATGTCTGGTTGTTTGAACACACAATTCTCGGGATTCAACACCCAGCCTGACACAGCTGGTTTTCTTGATCGCAGCTAAATGTATGTGCACGTAATTTAGAAACCCGCCTATCAATTGACGTTATTGTCAGAAATAATCTTTCCTGCAGCATTTCATTCATAATAGCTGAACTTCAGATGTTAAATCGACTTGGTGTGTTTTGCGTAGCTCTTGGAATTGATCCCATCAGCCTCTTTGTACCCATAACGAGGTTGTTTCAGCTCGATTTCCAGAGGCCTGGTGACACAGAGAAGGCATTCCTGAGAGTAAGAAACAATTTCGGGAAGGTATTCAACCCGGGAGTATCGCTGGATCTAATGCGCCCAGATTTTTAAATCAATACATCCTCTTCTCGCTTTAACCGAGTGGGTTGAGTCGAAAGTGAGTTATAAATCTAATTAGAAGAGAGAGTTCACCTCAATTTGATGCTGAATTCGATCCCGTGTTAGCAAGGCGATCTAATCAAGGAAAGAGGTTATTCTAATTTTGGAGGGTGAGGAACCGTGATAGTGCAACTCTCAAAGAATGACTAACTTGAAGGAGTTCAGTTCGCAAATTCATGTCAGGTATGAAGCATTGAGAAAGAAAAATACCCGCAACAAGGCAACTAGTTTTAAAAGTAGTTATTTCAATTTCGTGTTCGAGAGAAACGCTTAAGGTGAGATGATGAACTGCGTATGGAGAGATCCGGGGCCACGCCATATTAACTGACTAGTTTTAAAGATCCGTAGTTCGAAACCAAAGATGCAAAGATGTGATCGTGAGGGAATCGATTCTTCACAATAGCCGATTATTCAATGTTTTTTGTAGATAAATCGTTAAATCTAAATTTGTTATTTTGATATTTCAATATTCAATTCATTTAAGTTGTTTATTCATTTTCTTTACATCATTCATTTCAAGCTTTCAAAGCAAAATCTCACTATCGTATTATCGTCCAAATAGTATGGAGCTTAAGTAGTCAGTAGTTGATTGAAAATTCTCGAGATCTCGTGATCGTGATATCCGACTTAAATCCATTTTATTACTTGTCGAATTGCACTCGTAAAGATACCGATCAAAAACCACACGAAAATGGTTTACTCTGTAAAAATATCTTTTAATCAAGTGATACTTAAAGCAAACTCACACTCAAGTTTAATGGTTTATTTATCGAGGATTAGAGAACAGTCCTTGCAACAAGTCTTAAATTTGAATAGGTGTTTTGATCCATAATAATTCTATTACGTAGTCTTAACGAAATCTTATGGTATTGTTGTTTGGGATAAGATAATAGTCCTTAGGTGATGATGTCATAAATTTGTATACATCTTTCGTCCTAAGTAACAAGTTTTATGGCGCTGCCACGGGATTAGATAATAGTCCTTTAGGTGATGATGTCATAAATTTGAATACATCTTTTGGTCCTGCTAACAAGTTTACACGCCATGTTTGGGATCGTAAAGAATTTAGTAACCAATATTCGTATCGAAAGTAAATGTTAATTTGAATATTTCAGAAAAAAAAAAAAAACAAAAACAGTTTTTAAGCAAAGGATTGCCATCGCCACTAACCTTTAACAAACCATATTGAAAATAGATGAGTGATTGGGATGACCCGAGCATGCAAGTGTGTTTTTGATTTCAGTGGACAAAATTTTAATGCATGAAATGTAATCGATCCGACCCCAAAGAGACACTGCACTGTAGAGGAACACTGTAAGCTTGAGAAAGATAAAGAAGCCGAAAAACTCAAACTACGGCGTATTTAAAGACAGGATCACGAATGAAGCACATGAAGGAGCCTAGAAGGCTTCCAATCACCGATACTATGGAGGACTTCCGGGAAGCCTATATTATTCAAGATGAGTACTGCGAATCGGGCAAATCACTATTGATGAAACAATTCTCAACTTAAACTGAAGACTAATTACAATGGTCCAAAGAAGATCGCATTTGTCATCCCACTGAGGACCCAAACGAGCACCTGGGAAGATTTCTCAGGATGGCTAACACAGTGAAGTTGAATGGGGTGAGACCAGAAGTCATCAACCGCATCTATTCTATTCTCCGAGATACAAATACTACATGGTATGAATCTTTACCATATGGCTCATGATACTTGGGAGGAGTTAGTAGAGGCCTACTGGGTAGATTCTTCCCCACCCTCACCTTAAAGAGAGAAGGAGGAAATCATCAAGCCTTCAACGCGGGAAGACGAAAGCCCGTATGTAGCCCGGGAAGGTTCAAACGGTCACGAGAAGATGTCCAATGCATGATGATCCAAGACTCGTGATGGACATTGTATATCATGCCTTGAATGATATATCAAAGGGATCATCGATAAGCCTACGCCAGGAGCATTCAAACGAAAAAGTGTCAGTTACAAGAGAAATGATTAAAGACCAAGCAATGTGCACAAAAACTCCTTCCGAGTTTTCGCAGGAAACAAAGAGAGCAGGTGGATCATGGAGCTGAAAGTAAGATGATGCCTATGAGGCTAAGTTGATGCTATTATGCCAGCCGATAAAGCAAGAAAGGAAGACAATGACCGCCCATGAGATACAGAGCAAATTTGAAAGAGAGTTATTGAAGGGAAGTGATGTGCCGAAGATACAGACTGGGAAGTTTAGAAATTACCATTTCAAACCCAATACTAACCTGCCAGCACATTATCACCCAGCACTGAGGAACCATGAGAACTTCTCATACGGTAGAGGGGGCTTCACAAGGCCCAAGGTACGACGTAACCCTCAATGTATATCAACAACCACCAAGGTCTGGGCAAAGCACAGCGAAGGAAATAATTACGTAAATGAATATCGTGGTCGACAGGCCCAAACTTTTTTGAAGAATGTGATGCCGTGATTTCATGGGGGATAATAAGAAGTCGTTGAACCTCCATGAACAAAGTTTGCGTAATCAAGCAATTGCTACTTCACCAAATTTTTCGTATCATCACCAATATCCCCAAGAACTGAGATAAAGTGGTTTGGCCCAACTTTGCAGTGCCAGAGGAAGATACTTCCCTAAGTGACAAGAAGAATCCAAAGACCGCATGGTCAGGCAAATTAGGAGCGGAAGGAGTTAGGAAAAGATGAAAGAAAATGACTACAAAGAAAGTTAAGAAAGCCTTAAAAGGAAGAAGCACTGAGAAAAAGAAAGAAGGAGTGGACAGAAGGATATCAGCACTCAGACTCGCAGATTCCATTTCCACAGAGACTGTAGAAATCAAGGATAGAGGAACAGTTTGCAAGGTTTTTGAAAACCTTCGGGCTGTAGATCAAGATACCCTTACAGTGTTGGTAACTCGGGGATGCCACTATATGCAAAATTTCAAGGACATGCTGAGCAAGAAAAGAAAGATAAGAGAAGAAGGGATTGTGAATCTAACCGCCACTTGCAATGCCGCGGATAAAGAAAGAATTGCCGAAAAGACGCATGATCCAGGAGTTTTACCATTCCTGCATCATTGAGGGGTTGAATTCCGTGAAGCTCGTGACTCAGAGCTAGTATAAACTTGATGCCTTCTTCGTTGCCAAACAATTAAGTTTGGAGGAGGTTATTCCCACCACTATTACTTCTTCAAATGGCGCATTTATCAATGGCAAAACTAAGGAGCCGATGGAAGATGTGCTAGTCACCGTTGGGAAATTTGTCTTCCCAGTAGACTTCATCATTCTGGACAGGAAGAAGATTCGCCAAGCAATTCTCGCTATCGGGGGAGACTTAGCTACCGGAGCCGCCCCGATCGACATGCAAAAGGAGTTCTACCTCGAGGGTCGAGAGGAAGTCACTGGGCTTCAACTTGATCAAAAGCATGCACATAGATATGCATTGGTAGAAAATTGCAATGTAATTGATGATGTCTATACCTACAACCCCCGATGTTCACAATGATTGTAATGCTCAAATTTTTATCAATGAAAAGAGATGAATTCCCAAGATATTGAAGATGACTATCGGGATTGTCCATACAATGCTTTGGCCTATAGAAACTCGTGTCAGCCTGAAGCAAAATTTAAATGACAATAAAGGGAAAATAATGAAGGTGGGAAATTCATCAAGAAACCAAAGGAAGAGTGGCTGTTGTTGGAAAGAATTAACCAAGTCATTCAAGTATGCTTACTTTAGAATCACCAAAGAGAAGACCAATGATTATCTCTGCTAGACTTAGTGATGATGAGGAACAGAGGTTGCTGCAAATCTTAAAGAAGCATAAAGAGTCTATAGCTTGGTCCATCAAGAATCAAGTGGTATCACCCATCAATTCCATGCACAAAATTCAAGCAGAAGAAACTTCAAAGCCATCTCAGAACATCAAAGGAGATCAATCCGTTGATGAAGGAAGTGGTCAGAAGGAGGTACTCAAATTGTCAATGGCCGGCTTTATCTATGCACCGAAGATAGTCCTCGGGTGAGCCCACCACGGGTTCCAAAGAAGGGTGGGTTTATCATGATCCGCAATGAGAAAATGAATTGATTCCAACAAGAATGCTGATGTGGATGGAGGGTAGCGCATTGATTACAGGAGCCGAACAATGTGCCCAATTTAAAGATCATTTCCTTTGCCTCTTCATTGATCAACAAGCTGGATGCCTTAGCAGACACCTCATTTTTGTTTCGACGGGTATCCAGATAATAAGATTGCTATCGCACTCCGAGGACCAAGAGAAGAATTACATTCACATGCCCCTATGGTACCTTCGCTCGTATGATGCCATTCGACTGTAATGCTCCCCGCTACATTCCAAAGGTGTATGATGTCAATATTTTCAGACCTCGTTAAAGAGGTTATAATTTTTATGGATGACTTCACCGTGTATGGATCCAGCTTTGATCGTTGTTTGAAGAACCCGGAACAAGCTTCAAAGATGCCAAGACAAACAAGCCTAGCAATCGACCGGGATGCCATTTTATGGTAACATAAGGTATTGTTCTTGGGCATAAAATTTCAAGCACGGACCGAAGTGCACTAATCAAAGGTATCCATTATCAAAACCGTGCACCACCTACCACAAGAAAAGCGAGTAAGAAGATTCTCGGGGCATCGGATTTTGCTAGGAGATTCATCAAAGACTTCAAAATAGCCACCACTATGCAAGAGACATCGAGAAGGATACAAGGTTTAATTCGATGACTCGCAGGTCGCTTTGAAGAAATCAAGATCAAATTGGTTCAAGCACCTATAATGGCTGCACCAGAATGGGATCAGGGATTTGAAATAATGTGTGATGCAAGTGATTTCTCAATGGGAGCTATCCTAGGGCAAAGAAAGAAGAAAATATTAAGGACCATATACTATGCTAGAAGAACCTTCAATGAAGCACAAGAAAATTGCTCAACAACTGAAAAAGAGATGCTAGCCAGTATTTGCTTCAGGAAAATTCAAAATACATTTCGGGATCCCATGTTATTCATACCGGGATTATGTAGCACCGCACCTGATGTCAAAGAAGGAAGCCAAGGCAAGATTGATAAGGTGGTGTCAAGTATTGCAAGAGTTTGACTTGAGATCAAGGATAGTGCGGGGTGTGACAATGTGATAGCCGATCACTTGTCAATAGTAGAAAGAAGCACCGACTCAAGAAAGAAAGAATACCGACATAGAACTTCCCGTGATGAGTTAACTGCTTAAAGTTTCCTTCCAACTTCCATGGTATGCTGATATTGTGAACTATTTAGCTTGTGGGGGGTAGTTCCTTCGTAATCTGGCTTACCAATGTAAGAGGGAAACTTAACCGACACAGTATTATATTCTGGGATGATCCACTATTATTTAAAAGAGGTGCTGACATGATAATAAGAAGATGTGTGCCAGAAAAGGAACAAGGAAAAATTCTGAATGAATGTCATGCATCACCATATGGGGGTCATTTTTTAGGAGAAAGAATGTACCATAAGATACTCCAACTGGCTTTATCGCCCACCATCTTCGTAGATCACGAAAGTGGGTTGGCCAGCGATAGATGCCAAAAGATTGGAAATACGCGAGCGTAAATGAAATGCCTCAAGAGGTATAATGGTGGTGCAAATCTTTGATGTATGGGGAATAGATTTTATTGGACCATTCCCACCATCATTCGGGAATTTGCATACCGCTAAGCAGCTTCTGATTATGTTTCCAAATGGCTAAGCAGCTGGCTTGTCCAAGGAACGATGCTAATACAATTGTGAGTTTCTTGCAAAAGATTATTTCGAAAGCAGATTTGGAACACCTGAATTATCATTAGTGATGGGGGAGTTTTACGGTAAACAAAATATTTGTAAAACTCATGAACAGTATGATCAAGCATGTAAATGAGTCTAGCTTTGGTCATCCCCAAACCAATGGACAAGGTAAATTTCCAATGTGGAGAGATTAAAAGAATACTTGAAAATCAGGAGCTCAAGGTGAAGGATCGGTCTTCTCCAAACTTGATGATGCACTTCTCGCTTACAGATCAGCATACAAAAACTCCCATTGAATGTCCCTATACAGAATTGTTTTCGGGAAACCATGTCAATACCTACCTTGGAATTGGAATACAAGGCAATGCGGGCCATCAAGAAGTTGAACTTCGATTTTAAAATTGCAAGGGAAGAGAGATTGCTCCAACTGTCTGAACTGGAAGAATTGAGAAATGAAGCCTATTATAATGCTAGAATCTACAAGGATAAGACAAAGAAATGGCATGATCAAAGGATCCTGAGGAAAGAGTTCAAAGGTGGAACTAGCTTCTCTAATCGCTTAATTCTAGACTGAGATTGTTTCCATGGAAGTTAAAATCCAAATGGAGTGGGCCATACACAGCTGCGGCCAAGCAATACATTTGGAGCAAAGTGACATTAAGGACTCCGATACCGGAGAAGATTTCAAAGTCAATGGACAAAGACTGAAGCATTATCTAAGCAGGGAGGAAAGAATGGAAGAGCTCCAGCAGGTTATCTAGATAGAAGGAAAATCAAAACAGCAAGTCCAGCTAAGGACTAAAAACTGAGTAGCTGATGGGAGGCAACACATAGAGACTTTAATTTCTATTTTTAGATTTTGAATTAACCTTGATTTTGTTTTCTATAGTTATTATAATGATTAGTTAGTACTTAAAAAGTTAATTTTTGTTTAATTGAATCCTACCGGTAAATGTTGCAGAGTACTTATGCAGAAATGGCTTAGACAAGAAGGAATGATCCATGGTCAGTACAACTCCAGCAACTTGCAGAAGAGAACGACAGAGAAAAGAAAAAAAAAAGGGGAGCATTCCTTTCCCTATATAAATTCTGTGAAATTTGAATTGAATACATTCTTTAATTGCTATGTGGAATTGGTTTGTTTAACATGGAGAATCATACTACTAAGAGTGAAAGTCATGTGAGTTCATAAATTCGAGGCAAAATTGCATCACGCTATGGCAAAAACTTATGTCGTGGCGTAAAATGAAGTCACAACAAAAGTTGATGTCGTGACTTAGTCAATGACTTAAGGAAGAACAAGGAAGACGTCAGACCAAAAAGTTCTGCGGAGAAAAGAGGACTGAGGTCAGCGGTTTAAATTTTTGGTCGCGACAAGCATTAATCCCTTCAAAGAAAAAGAGAGGTCGCGATAACTTGATAATGTCCAGATGCTCATGCTTAACTTAAGAGTAATTTGTCCCCTCTCTAATGATAATTTATGTCGCGATTAAAGAGGATAAATCGCCAACTCGGGCAATAATTCTTTGCCCTAAATTTAATGACGCACACTCAAAATTTGAATTTGTCACACAAGCATTAAAAATGAAATTATAAATAGTCCACCATAATAATCAATTAAACCGTTGAGAAACTCTTCCCATTATTATCTTCTTCCTCGATGCGACCAACTTCGCCTTTGCATACTCTTCGCATTAGATTTTTGCAAAACCCTAAATCCAAACTTCCTCCTAAAACCCTTCCATTCCTCCCAATGGACGAACCCAGACTTTCGCCCCGACCGACGACCATGGAGGAACATGCTCAGTCCGAAGGGAGCTGCCTCATCCGTAACCTGAGAGTCAACCAATTGCAAGGGAACAAGCATACAAGGGGAAGGACAAGGCGATGGAAGAAGAAGAAGATGCGTTTGTGCCAGAAGAGGCTAGTGTTAACATGTAGAGGTATTATGCTGATAAAGGGTTTGTTGGAGAGAGAGGATTCAAGAACCCTATTTCCTCAAGGAAATGATAGAACGAGGTCGAAAATTTCAAGCACCAGAGGCTCCTGATAATCGCCAGGTCCCGAATCACTCTAACTTGGTAGGAAGAAAGGACAACTCAGACGGTCGTGAGTTCAGTTCCACGAGGCAAATGCCATTAACGTGTGTACGACGGGCAGGCAAAGGCATAGCTCCAAATTTAAGAAGTTGTTAGCAAACCCGAACCGTGAGAAGATTGTCAGAAAATTGACAGATGGTAAGGTTCAATGGAATCAAGAGAAAGGAGCACCCAAGACCATCAGCAGGGGAGATCTTACAGAGGAGGCTAAGGTATGGTTTTATTTCCTGGCGTCTGTGTTAGTTCCAACCAAGCATGTATGCACAGTAAGGGAACAGGAAGCCATCATTCTCGTATGCACACCGGGAAGGGTACAAGCTCAACAGGAGCAAAAAGAATTGAAAATTCAATATTAAGATACCATGAGGGAAACAAAAGAGGTTTGATCCTCATCCAACAAACAATCACTAGGATTTGTTCAAGGTCAGCGCAGGAACATGGGCGTATGAAGAAGAGTTCCCAAGGTCTCACCATTAACCCTAACTCTGCAAGTATGGGCCAAGGAATTCCAGAAGAAAAAAAGGGTCATGGTGGAAGTAGATCTTCGAAAAGAAGAGGAGAATGAAAGACAAGAAGAGTGACACTCTTTCGGGTCGGGATCAAGGAGAACAAAACCCAGAACACAACCTAAGGGAATACTTATGTTTGCAGGATTTAACCGTATTTAGACAAGTCCTATAGATTTTACCAATTCCACCCGGCGCCTCTCCACCAATGAGAAACAAAGGGAATTTAAAACTAGGAGAAAGCTCTAGAGGATTTCCAAGAAAACAGCCAAATAATGGAGAGATGCTCATTTCTATGCAGAAAAGTATGGAAGAAAGAGAAGAGAAATGGAGCATTCAAATAAAACAGAGAAGATGTGTGTATGAAGTCAATTGAAAAGAAGAGATCAAAGTGGGAAGTTAGAAGAACCGAATAGAAGAGGAATGGCGAAGCAGAAAGGAAGAGAGGAGAGCATAAATGGGAAGAGAGGAATTGAGTAGAAAGGAAGAACAGCTTAAAAAGATCCTACAACATCAAGAAGAAAATTTCAAAAAAGAAATGGAGGGAAGAGACAAAGATCTACTGAAAAAGCTGCAACTTAGCCATGAATCATTCTACAATAATCAATAAGATCGACTCAACTCCCCGAAACTTATCAAGGAAAGGGATGCAGAACAAGAAGCCAAGACAAAGGAGCATATCAAGGGGTTCTAATTTCTTTATATGTCATTGTTAAAGGAGTTTGAGAAGAAGATGTTAGATAGAGACAAAGTGCTTGATGACAATGATGCTTATAGAAGAAAAATATTGCTGGAAAATTTGGATTTGATTAACAACAATCTATCCAAATTTTTAGAGGTCATGACATAAATGGAGCATACAATGAATACATTGGGTCAGAGGCAAGATGAATTGAATAAAAAAATTGATCTCACCAATGAACCGATTCTCAAGAAATGTATGGAGAAAGAAAGTGCCAGTCAAGAAGAGGACATAAATGAAATTCCCAAAGTTCAATCCAAACCTGGCAACCCTTGATCTGGATCCTCCAAACATATTTGCTACTTCCTCAAAAAGAAAAAAACCTTCCAACTGACTCATCCATCTCTTCCTCATTCCCAGCCTGTTGATTCTCAACTTTTATACAATCTAATGAATAAAATTTAAATTTGTTTGATGTTGAGTTGTTTGAAGTCAAATTGTGTTTATTTTTTGCTTTAATCAAGAAGAATAACAAAGAGAAATAGATCAAGAATGAAAATGATGACATAGCATAGGTTAGTTGATTAGAATATAGGATGAATGAACTAATTGAAAAAAATTATGGCTATCGACATTGTGCAATTTAATTGAAACATAAAATTGTGATTTAGTTTGAATTTTTGTCGATAAGTCTAGAATAAGGAAGGTTTATAATCAAGCGAACAAAACAATTTTCTCGGGAAGCTTGTGGTATGAACAAGTGAGTCAAGGAACCCGCTGAAATAACATCATTTAAATTCTCATCCACCGATATGAGTTAAGAAAATCGTCGGGGAGTTAGTCACGCTTAATCAACCCAAATTCTAGAACTCGTTAGATTAATGATCAAGGCGAAACTTCTAGTGATACAATCAATGTGAAACGAAGCAGGCCATTCTTGGAAAGTTTGAGCCATTCTAGCCATCCTTATTCATATGCTAATGCATACACTTTAGTTCCGGAAATTGAGCCAAAACAAGCCTTATTCTCGAAAGAAGCCAATGGAAACACCAACCCATTCTACAGAATCAATCCTCTAGAACTCCAGATTACCAAAGAACTCAAAAGAGAGGAACAACAAAGTTTGTGGGAGTGTAAATTTTTTTTGAGGAACTCAAGGAGAAAATACAGAAAAAGGGAAATGAAGAGAAAAGAAATACAAATGTAAAAGAAGGCTTAAGGGAATAGGTTTTGTCTCAGGGCCTAACCTCTCTCGAACAATTAAGTTCTTAAAGTTTAACACCTAAATTAATACCATCTGGTATGGGAGTTACTAACCCAAAGTTCGTTAAGAGTGTTAGAAAGCCTAAGAAGACAAAACATTGCACTATTCCTGAAAGGTGACAAGAAAGAAAATTTCCCCCAGTTTGAATTATGAATGAGAAATGGGAACACACAGCTTTTGAATAGAAGAAAATCAGCAGTAGATCCCAAACACGGTCTGGGGGGAGTTTATTAAGGAAATTACAAGGAGGAAAAGGGGACAACAGATGAGTAAGAAAGGAAAAAGGAGTATTGGTAATCTTAACCTAAAAATTCCATCCATCCTACCCCTTACCTAAACCTAACATTACAAGCCCAAAAGACCTGATTGATCTTAAAGGCTTAATCATTCATGGTTAGCGAGATCAATATGAACAACAAGCCTATGGAATTTGGAAAATCAGAAAAGATCAAAACTGTGAGCATCCCCTAAGGATTAATTGACTCATTAAGAGAATGTGAAAGAAAATCAACTCACATTTCAGCAGAATCAATTAACTGTAATGTTTGTAAAACAAATTCAACAATTTCGTTATGTATACCTGATTGAGTAGAAACTAACCTTTATCTGGACTTAAAGCTGAATACAAAGAAAAGAATGCAATTTCACTTCAATTAAATTGGTTAAGTTAATGCATAAACGTAATCGTAAATGTCCTTTTGTTTGAGGACAAACAAAATTTTCTTTTCTTTGCTTGGGGACAAGCAAAATTTTAAGTTTGGGGGAGTTTGATGAGCTTAAAAGTCATCTATTTTTAGTCCATTTTTCTGATCTATTTTTATCTAAAAAGACTGATTTATGTGCAGAAACATGGAATAACTAACCAAACTGTTATATAGCAGAAATTCAAGAAAAAGAAGAATTTTTGCAGAAAAATAAGCAGAAGTTGGATGAGCGCGACGATAATCGGGTCAAGCAGTCGCAAAGAGGGAAAGGCTAAGGCATGAAAGGACCCGATGTCGCGGAAGCCTTGACAAACAAATCAAAATTTATTCAGTTGCAACAAATAAAACTCCACGCAAATGAAGCTTTAATTGAAAACAAAATGAGCCGTATTTAAAGAAACCCAAGGTCAAGCAATCGAATTGAAGAAAAAGATATTGATGACGTCGCTGGCATTCGGATGTACCGCTACATCAACATCGAACGCATGCGTACCATGATATCACTTCATAAGGAGAAAAGAAGTCGCGATAACATCACCAGATAAAGGTCGCTACATCATCTGAGGTTTCACGTTAATAGAAGAAGAGGTAGCTGACAACACTCCAGCCGCCGCGACAACAATTTTGCATGTAGCGAAGTCGAGACAACAAGAAGCTTTCGGGCCATGCATACAACGCTTGTAAGAAGAGAAGGTCGCGACAACACCTGGATGTCGCAACATCAATTGCAAAGACAAGGAGGTCTCGACAATATCAAGCTATCGCGACATCAACTACATTAGGCGGAAGTCGCGATATCATTCGGTCGCGATAAATATCGTAAGATAAGGAAGTCGACAACATCCGCAGGTCGCGATAACCACTACGTAGAAAGAGGTCGTTACAACATCCACGGTCGACATCAAATGCACACAAGCAAGGTCGCTGACGTTCTAGTTGTCGCGACATCGCCCACCAAAGACATGTCGCAACCAAACAAAGGCTTCTGCGACAAAGATCGAGACAGAGGTCGCGTATAAGGACTCGATGGCGCGCCAAGATTTAACAACCGGGCCGCTTAACTTGAAATCCACAATGAGGTATCAAAAAATTAGCCCCAACCTTCCAACCCTATAAATACACACCTTATCAAGAAAGGCAAATTTGGCTACTTGAAAGAGAAATCAAGCGTCAAGGCTCCATTTTTTATTTTCTTTCTTTTCTTTGTTTTCGTTTTTCCATTTTATTTTAGATTAGATTATTTTGTATTTCGTTTCTAATTTGGATTTGAACGTTTCGTAGCGATCGAAATAATGCAAATGTTTATTTTAAAATTACCGCTCGGGTTGTTTGAATTCTAGACAAATTTCGATTTAACACCCAGCCTCCGATTTACAAGTGGTTTTCGAATACTGAAGCCAACATGGTATAATCAAGAATTTAAAACCCAGCCCATTGAATTGACGTTATTGTCGTAAATAATCTTTCCCGCAGATTTCATTCATAATATTATCGGTAATTTGATGTTAAATCGACTAGCTTGTTTTATGTGAAATTCTTGAATTGATCCCAATTTCAGTCTTCAGACGATAACGAGGTTGTTTCAACCCTGATTTCCGTGAGGCCCTCTGGTGACACAGAAGGCATTCCCGAGAGTAAGAAACAATTTCGAAGGTATTTGAACCTCGATATCGCTGATCTAATGCGCTCCGTATATTTAAATCAATACATCCTCTCGCTTAACCGAGAATGAGTTGATGAAGTTATAAATTTGCGAGATAGAGAGGTCACCTCAATTCGACAAGGAATTCGATCCCGTGTTATCAAGGATCCAATCAAGCAAGAGTAAGCTATTCTAATTTTGAGGGTGAGGAACCAAAGATAGTGCAAACCTCAAGAATGACTAACTCAAGGAGCGCCTGAGTCTCGCAGTCCATGTTGTGGGTATGGAAGTATTGAGAAAGAAAATACCCGTAACAAGGCAACTAGTTTTAAAAGTTAGTTATTTCACCCCCGTGGTTCGAGAGAAATGCTTAAGGTGAGATGATGAACTGTGTGGTATGGAGAGTATCCAATAATGCTTATATTAATCCTCGGACTAGTTTTAAAGATCCTAGTTCGTAGCCAAAGATGCAAAGATGCATCAGAGGAATTGATTCTTCACAATAAATTAATATCAATGTTTTCTTTAGAGATAATCGTTAAATTCTAAATTTGTTATTTTGATATTTCAATATTCAACGGGCTTATTGTTCATTCATTTTTTTACATCATTCATTTCAAGCTTTCAAAGCAAAATCACTATCGTGAGTTATCGCCCAAATAGTATGGAGCTTAAGTAGTCAGTAGTTGATTGAAAAATTTCGCATTCCCGATCGATATCCTAACTAAATCCATTTATTACTTGTCTAATTGCGCACTGGCAGTGATAATCGGATCAAAACCACACGAAAATGGTTTACTCTTACAAAAATATCTTTTAATCAAGTGATACTTAAAGAAACTCACACTCAAGTTTAATGGTTTATTTACTAAGGATTAGAGAATAGTCCTTGGGTAATAAGACTTAAATTTGAATAGGTGTTTTGATCCATAACAATTTATTGATGTAGTCTTAACGAGTCTTATGGTATTGTTGCCAGGGATTAGATAATAGTCCTTAGTGATGATACATAAATTTGTATACACCTTTGGTCTGTCATCAAGTTTTATGGCGCCGTTGCCGGGATTATAATAGTCCTTAGGTGATGTCATAACCAGATACATCTTTTCGTCCTGGCTAACAACTACATCAAGACAAAATTCATCTTCATACTTTCCAATGCTAAAAGAGATTAACATTTTTTTATTCACCCTTACCTCCCCACTATCATTCAATATTGCAATTTATAAGGTCGAGGATGCTTATTGGTTGGCATCCCTAGTTTCTCCACCCGGGTTGTGTTAGCTACATTAGTGCTACTTCCCCAATCAATGATCACACTACATACCTTATTTTGGACGTGGCACCTAGTGTGACAAATGTCTCTCCTCGCTATTTCATCATCTCCTCATCTCCCCTTAGTCAAGACATTTAAGGCCCTCCTGCCACCATCAGTTCTCCTCGACAAAGGTACTCATTGTCAGCATCCTCAAGGATGGCATAGAACGCACCCAATCATTGACTATTTAATCTCACCATTGTCCCGCATCACCATAACTCTTATGTTCGGACAGTGGCTTACTATATGACCCTTGCCTTTGCATTTGAAACACTTAATATCATGATTCCAAGTAGCGAAAGAATGGGGTTTACCTTGATTTCCTTAGCTAGTCACCTCTTGGTTTTGTTCTATTTTGGGCTTGACGGTGGGTGGCTTCTTTTCCTTCCTCCATTGATTTGACTTCCAAGCGGATAAACTTGGACTAGGTGCGTGAACAAGGTTACTACTCCCTCCTCTCACTGATTCTAAATCTCGATAAGTAGCCATATGCACCATATCCTCCAATCCTACGTAATGTTGCAATTCCCACCACATTCTGAATCTCTTGGTTTAAACCCGCCGTAAACTCCGCCATTATAGCCTCTTGATCTTCACGATTGCTCTAGACATTGCAACATTCATCTCCTTATAATACTCCTCCACACTACGGTTGCCTTGCCTCATATTTTGTAACTTGTTGTAAGACTCCTTAAGAGTAGTAAGTCGGGGGAAAATCTCTTCCGCATCACCCTCTTCATCTCTTCTGTCTCTTATTCAACACTAGTTGGTCCCACCACACTATGGCATAATTCGAGAACTCTATGACAACAAGCTTCACTTTCTTATTTTTTTTATTTTTTATTTTTTTGGATAAGTAACTTTCTTATTTTCAGAATAATTGTAACAATAAAAAACCATCTCCACATTTCTCACCCACTCAAGATATAGCTCAGAGGTCATTCTTTCGTTGGAATGATGGAATCTTCATCTTAATACTACTCAAATTATTATCTTCCCGGTTCCTAGCTTCTCTAAGTTTCCCTACATACCTTATGTCACTAACAACCGAAGCATGATCAATCCTTTTTTTTTGGATAAGTAAGAATTTATTACCAAAAGGCCAGAGCCCAACAAACAACCAAGAACAATACAAGAAGCCAGAGGCCACCAGAACAAACGAAAAACGGACAACACCTCCCCTAAAAACAAAGGAAAAGGGGCATCAACCCGAAACAAAAACCACATGATAACACAACACAAACAAGAAAACAATGTACCACATCCCAAAAGCCAAAGAAAACTAATCAGCATAAAAACTAAGCACTTCCCACATCCCAGAACAAGAACAAAAGAACGACTACACCAAACAAATTTCATAACTGGCACAAGCATCACACCACTCCAAACGCAAGCATCCCCGGTGGACCTCAAGATAGCAAGGGGAAAAGGCCATCTCTCACACATAGCTTTATTCGCAGGGTTGTCAGCTACATTCTGAAAGCTTGTGATTCTGAGCCTGACATATTACAAAGGAGAGAGAAAATATAATCAACAGGAATAAAAAGGTTGTCATGGACTCTAGCATTTCGTCACGCTCGCAAGTATAAAATGGTAGCTACCCAAGCAATCCTCTTAAGGATGTGAGCGTATGAATTACCTCTTACACCCAAATACCCATCTAAATTGCTCTCCCACTCCTCGATAACCCGTATTGCCCATTAATACCTCAAGAACCTCATCCAGATTCCACTACATTTGACACTCAAAGAATAAATGGTTCCTATCTTCAACATTGGCCCGGCAGAAAACACAAGAGATAGAACTGATGAGGCCCCATTTAAGAAGCTTGTTT
>JAEQBH010009737.1:0-62156 GCA_016808115.1 Tetrastigma voinierianum | reverse complement strand
GCTAGAAAGGCTCAAACTGCCAAGGATAGCCGTGACCACTTCGTTAGTCATTACCTAGATTTCTCCTGATCAATAATCTAACAAGTTCTAACCCGTTAATCGTGAATAACCCTAAGGATGTCCTCGACTCACTCAGCTTGACGAGGATTTATTTGATCCTGTGTTCCCAAGTTCTTCTAACTCAAGTTATAATTCAAACCCAAAATATGTTTTATTCCTTCATTTGTATATAACTTTCCTTAAATTTGACTTATCAACTAAATTCAAATCAATTATGCAATTTGTGTTTCAATTCACCCTTGTGCCAATTAGCCCTCCCATTTTTAAAATTAATGGTGTTTCACCATATTCTAATCAATTAGCTAATGATATGTCATCATTTTTGTTCCCGAAATAATTCTCACTTTTATTCCTCTAACAATTATGCGTAAAGTAAACACACAATTTGACTCAAACACATTAAACAAATTTCCTGGTTTTTTATTCATAAGAATGTGCAAATGTTGAGAATACCAGATAAAGAATGAGGGAGGATCAATAAAATCAATGGAAAGGTCTATTTTTCTTTCCGCTTAAGTAAAGATGCCTGGGGATCCAGATCAAGGGTAGCCAAGTTGGGTTTAATTTGAAACTTCATTTCCATTCTCCTCTTCCTCTTGGAATTTCTTCTGGCTCCCGTCTTCCAGACCAATTCATCTGTGAGATCCACCTTATCGCTTAGTTCATCCCTGTCTCATTCCTGTGTTCATGTCAGGCTCAGCTCTGGCCATGACCTCCAAAATTTGATAAATTGTCGTTAATCAAACTGCATTTTCCAAAATTCTTCGCATTTTTCTTCTATAGCATCATTGTCATCAAGCACTTTATCTCTATCCATCATCTTCTTTCTCTAAAGTCCTTATCAATGACATATAAAGGAACTTAAAACCCTTGATATGCTCCTTGGTTTCGCTTCTTGTCGCATCCCTCTGATAAGTTCTTGTAGGAGTCGAGAGTCTCGATCGACCGATTATTGTAAATGATTCATGGCTAAGCTTCAGCTTTTTTCATTAGAGTTTGGTTCTTCCCCTCCATTTCCTTTTTGGAAATTTTCTTGTCGATGGTCTAGATCTTTTTAAGCCGCCTCCCCTTCTCGCTTCAACTCTTCTTCCCATTTCGCTCTTTTCTTCAACTCGTCTGCATACATTTCTTCCTTCTCGTTGAATTCCTTCCCAATGTTGATATCTTCTTCAATTCCGCCTCATACACTCCTTCTAAATTGCCGCTGATTCTCCATTTCTCCTCTCTTTCTTTCCATATTTTTCTCGCATAGAAATGAGCATCTCCATTATCTCATTATTTCCTTTCTGGCTCCTCCTCGAACTTTCTCCAAAGCTGTCTAAAATTCCCCGTTTCTCATCAGGAGAGACCGCCATGGAGCGTGTGAAATCTATAGGTTTTCTTTCATCCGTCCATGTCTTCCCCGCAAAAGTGTAGGTGTTCCCTCTCGGCCGTGTCTCTCGGATTTGTCCTTCGTTCTCAACCATTGGGATGTCCTCTTCTTGTCTTGCTTCTCTCCTCCTCATCTCCTCGAACTGCTTCATAACTCTTCTTTGATTTCCGCCCCTTGCTTCATCCCAAAGAAGGGTTAATGTGAAGTATCAGCACTCTTCTCTCTTCAGCCTAACTTCCTTTCACACCACTCTTATACATAATCCGTGACGATTGTCATGTGGAATCAGCCTCTTTGCTTCCTCATGATATCTCATTATTGAATTTTCAATCACCGCCTCGCGCTGAGCTGTAAATTTTCAGATGGCATATAGAACGCATGGCTTCCCTGCTCTCGGACCGTGCATACATGCTCGGGTCGGGACCATAACAGTAGCTTCAGAAATAAAACCATACCTTAGCCTCCTCCGTGCCTCCTCGATTGTCTCAGCTCCTTCTCTCGATCCCACCCGCACTCACCTTCCGTCAATTTCCTCGACAATCTTCTCACTGCCTCTGGTTTCATAATAGCTTCTTAAATTGGAGCCATGCCTCGCTCTCCCGCCATCCCATACACCCCGCACGGAATTCGCCCGTATGGCACCCAAACCCCTCCGACGAAATGAGCTCTCCTTCGCCAACAAGGTCGAGGAAACTCTAACAACCGCCGCATATCCAGCTTGGATAAGTCCACACTTCCTCCCACCCTCTTGCTCTATCAATTTTTCAATGGAGAGATGAACTGACTGAATCCCCTTTCTCCTATAAACCCTTTCCCGTGACAAGGCTTCTTCCATATGTAGGTATGCTTCTTCCTCGATACAAAGTCGTTTTCTTCATTGGTTGCCTCTCCTTCCTCTTCACTGCCAGAACTCGTCGAACTTCGTTGTCTCATTGGCCCGCTTCCTCGTAGTTCCGCATGAACCTCTTCGTGTGGAGCATACTCTCCATCATTTCTGCCCGGGATTGCGTCTGTGTTCGCCATTAGAGAAATTTGAAGGTTCGAGGAAGACGCTTCGATCTGTGGCTCAGGAGAATCGAGTTCGAGGATCAAAAGTGCAAGGTGAAAAGTTGTTTTTGCTTCAAGGAAAGAGATGATAATGGAAGGAGTTTCAACGCTGCACCAATTATGATCATTATTTATTATCATTTATTCAGGTTTACATGACTCCAATATCAATAAATTGTTGTGTAAAAAATAGTCATTAAATTTAGGGCAAATTAAAACTCGCTTCACTGGCAACCTTTTCATCTTTGCCAAGTCGCGAATTTTATGGATTTGCTCATGTCATGACATACTTAACCTGAGGACAAGTTTATCCTCTACCGCGACATCGCTTTTTAAGTCGGTTGCCAGACACCACTCTCAAGGATTCTACTTTGTCACACTCCAAATGTCTCTCGTCGCGACCTCTATTTCGTCCCAATACCGATGGAGTCATGACATCAACTTTTTCATGACTAGCCGTCGCAACATCGCTTTGTCACACCTAGTCCGCAATTGCCTCAAATCTAATGGTGAACGTATGCCTTTGTTAATTATTAATTCGCAAATTCTCAAAGATTCAATTAACCATTCACACAATGTAAATTAAAGCATGTATTCTATTAAATTTTTAATGTATTTATGTAGGGAAGAACATACTCCCTTTTCAAGTCGTTCCTTCCCGTGAATTGTTTGAGTCAGATTCAGTTCGTTCTTCGGCTCGAGCCATTTCGCATAAGCACTCTCGCAAAATTTTAAATGATTTAATTAAACAAAAAAATTAACTTCTCAAGTACTAACTAATCATTATAAGAACTAAAAAGAAACAACTCAAAGTGAATTTAAAACAAATTAAAGTCTAAAATCGTAAACTAAAGTCTCATGGTCGCCTCCCATCACCGTCGCTGAAGTCCCACTGGATCGGCCGCTTTGATTCTTTCTCTTCTCAATGAACCAAATTGTAGCTCTTCCTTTCTTCCTTCCCGCTTTGATAGTGCTTCGTTTCTTTTGTCCATTGACTTTAAATTCTTCCCAAAGATTAGTCTTCAATGTTATCGCTCCAAATGTAAGGTTCGACATCATCGTATACGGGTCCACTCCACTTTGATTTCAATTTTCCCGAACAATCCTTAACTGAGTTAAATAAGAACTCGATCCCCTCTCTCGAACTATTTCCTCGAATCCTCGACATGCCATTTCTGTCTTATCTTCAGATATCCTAGTACATCATAGGCTTCATTTCTCGCTCTTCCAAATTTCATTCAACAGCGCCTCTCTTCCTTCAAGAATAAAATCAAAGTCTCGCCTTCGATGGCCCACATACCAGATTCAGCTTCAAGAGGTAAATGACATGGTTTGCCAAAGACAACTTCAGATGGGACATTCCAATGGAGTTTTGAATGCAAATTCAGAAGCCCAAAGTGCACTCACTGGGCTTGGAAGACCAACTTTCCTCATTAATTGCGCCTTTTCCAGATTCTTAATCTCCTCATTGAAATCTCTCGTCTCGTCCATCGGGTCCTGGATGATAAGCTAGACTCCTTATGTTGATCCCATACCCGCCTCATGAGTTTTGCAAATATTTTGTTTGCAAAATGGCTTCCCCATCACTAATGATAGTTCTGGGTGTTCCAAACCTCGCTTCAAAATATTCTTCAAGAAACCTACAAATCGGTATTAGCATCATTCCTTGGACAAGTTATCAAGTTTCACCCATTTGGAAACATAATCCATCAAAGAATAAGTACATACAAGTTTCCAAATGATGGTGGGAATGGTCCCATAAAGTCTATTCCCCATACATCAAAATTTCAACAACGACAGCCCTCAGTAGGCATTTCATTTCGCGCTGATATTTCCAATCTGGGCATCTATCACATACTCAATCTTATCTGCGACAAATTTGAAAACAAGGGCCAATAAAACTGATTGAGTATCTTATGAGCTGCTCTTTCTCCGTAAAAATGCCCCATATATAGATGCATGGCATTCATTCATAATTCTCGCTTGTTCACCCTCCGGCACACATCTTCTTATAATCAAGGTCAAGACTCTACTAAATAACAAGTAATATCCCGCATATAATAATTCGCCGTCGATCCCGAGCTTTCTTTTCTACAGGTCGACCAAGGAACTACTCCACAAGCTAAGTAATTCACAATATCAAGATGCTCATGGCATTTTGAAATCGACACCGAAATAGCTTGCTCATCCTGGGAAGTTCTCTTTAGTCTTATCTCCTCCTCTTCGCCCGATTTCTTCTATTCCTCGACAAGTGATTAGCCATCACATTGTCACACCCCTTTTATCTCCGATTTCCAGATCAAACTCTCGGGTGAATAAGAAGACTCCACCTTATTAGTCTCTGCTTAGCCTCTTTTGACATCGATATTTGATCACTCACGGTCCGTGTGAACTATAACACGGATCCTGCATCGTAATGGCCCGAATTTCTCACAAGCAAACACTATGGCTAGCATCTCCTTTCAACAGGAATAGTTTTCAGGCTTCATCAAGGTCTCCGCTTAGCATAGTATACGGCTCGAATATTTTCTCTTTCTTTTCGCCTTCCAATACCCCCCATTGCGAAATCACCGATACTCACACATTACCGACCCCGATCCCATCTCCTTGGTGCAGCTACGATAAAGCCAACCAATCTAATCTTGATTTCTTCAAAGCATGCTCCTCAGAATCATCAAATTAAACTCTCAGGTCTTTCTCCGCAATCGCGACAGCGGTCCGGCTAGCTTTGAGAAGTTTTCGATGAATTCCTAGTAAAATCCTAAAGATGCCCCAAGCAGAAACCCTTATCCCTTTTACTGCCAGGAGGCGCATGGTTTTGATAATGGAAATTTGATCGGGTCCACTTCTAGCCCCTCAGAGCAGAATTTTGCGGGCCAAGCATCAACACTCTGCTACTCATGAAATGGCATTTTTCCCACTTGCTAGCTGCTTCGTCTCGCACTCAAGCAATCGCCTGTGTCGTTTCGTGACATTGTTCAAAACTAGACCCATACACCGTGAAATCATCCATAAAATTTCCATGACTTCTCAACCAACCAGAACATCGACATCATACATCTCCGGGAAAGAGGAGACGTGATGTTCCCAAATGGCATCCTTCCTCAAGGCAAAGTACCATAAGTGGCATGTGAATGTGATCTTTTCGTCCTCCGGCAATTGTAACTGTCAGGAACAATACCCATTCAAGAAACAAAATGAGGGTGTCCCGCTAGTCCGTCTAACATCCGATCAATGAAGGGTAAGAAATGATATTTCCCGTTGCCGTGTTCGGCCTGCACCAATGCATACTCTCCATCCTTGCCACGTTCGTTGAATTAATTCATTTCTTCATCATGATTACAAAGAATCCACCCTTCTTCGAACCACATGGACCTGGCTAACCTATGACTATATGAAATCTGCATAGATAAAACCAAGATTTAACCATTCGAGCACTTCCTTTCCGACTACTTCTTTCATTACTGATTCAAATTTTCTGACTGCTCAACAAATACAGATTTTCTTCCAAAGAAGATTTCATGATGCATATCGATGGACTGATAATCTTTAACTCTTCAATGTACTGCTTATGTGACCTTTGATGATTCCTTAAAATTTCCAAAGAACCTCTCGCTCTTCAAAGATCACCGATTCTAGCGTAAATTATTACCGGTTTACTTTGGCAGCCTCCAGTAAGTGCCACTTTAAATGACTTAAGTAACCTTTAAAACTAGCCCTTCTTCACTGGTTTCGATGAAATTCCTTTTCATTTTTCGTCTCCTTTTTCAACCCATTTTGCCTAAAAACTCATTACTTTTCAAGAGAATGTAAACCGATGTGCAAAAAATCTGAATCAAACCTTCAAGATAATCGGAAATTCATCTCTTCTTCATTGATTGAAAGTCGAATTGGCAATTATAGTGAATGAATCGAATTGTCGACATATACATCTTCTATCGAATTTTTGATATCTTCCCTTCTATGTCTAAATTCCTCAAACTGATTAAATTGAAATCACCGCTTCTTCTCCAACTCGAGAGTGAGAATTCCCTCTTCGCATATCGATTAGCCGGCCTCCAGCTTGCAAGGAATGGTCTTCCAAAGAACAGAGGAACTTGTGAATCTTCCTCCATATCCAAAGATAATGAAGTCTTCGAAAAATAAATTTTCCCACCTTTACCACATCTTCTATGATTCCTTCAGTTTCACAGTAGTTCTATATGCCATTTCTGAGAGCAATGAAGGGGGAGTAAGCTCCCCAAACTTAACTTCGCACATATCAGGCATTAAATTGATACTGCACCGAGTCACGTAGAGCCAAAACTCAAACTCCAATGGTGCGTGGAATGGGGCGAAGCCCCCGGATCCTTCATCTTTCGGTAAGTCTCTCGATCACGCACTACAAGCTGCACTGTTCACAATTCCTTCTTCAAGAATCTTCCTCTCGCCGCATGTCTTTCAAAATTTTGCATAAAGTGGCATCCGAGTCACTACTCGTGAAAGGTATACCGATCTCCAAATTTTCCGAAGGTTTTCAAAACCTTGCAGAACCGTTTCTTCTATCTGATTTCCTCGCAGCCTCCGTGGGAAATGGTACCGCAGCAAACCGCCTGAAGTTTTCTGCTTTCCTTCTTCCCCGACAACTGCTCCTCCTTTCTTTCTCTTCTCCATTGTTTCAAAGATTTGTCTGGGCCCCTCCTCTCCCTTTGTCGCTTAATCTTTTCTCGTTCCTCTCCAAGTCTTTCCCACTTAGCTACACCCATACGTTTCCTGTGGATTCTTCTTTCAGGTCATTTGGAAAGGCATCTTTCATCTGCTTCATAGGTTAGCCGGGCTTGTCTCTATTTGTGTCTCCTGTGTTCTTTGAGGGAGGCATTTGCGGGTCTTCTCGAAAATTGAGGATTGGTACTGAGGCTTCCACCTCAGAAACTTGCTCATGGAGGTTTAAGGTACTTCATTGTCCCCATGAATCAAAAGATTTGATCTTCAAATGGTCGAGCCTCCTCTAACTCGATACTGCTTCTATTTTCACTCTCACAGCCGTCAGAACCTCGTGGTTGCCGATATCCTTGCTTCGCGATGCCGCTCCATGCCTCGCCTCGCTAAGTCCCCCACCATATGAAAAAATTTTCAAGGTTCCTCAAATGGGCTTGATGATACAGGCCGGGCAGCCAGATTTGCCTGGCAATAACTTCTCGTTCCCCAAAGATTTCTAACCTCCCCAAGATCATAAAATGTGCTCTTCGATACATCACATTTCCTCTCAATAGTTCCTCTCGAACGCCTTACTTCACGAAAGCAAGGTGCATCTTCTTTCTCTGTCATTCATTCTATGCATGATGGCATCTAACTTGGCCTCCATGGTCGCCATCTTGCTCAAATTCTCCATGACTCCTCTTCCGCCCAATTACTCTTGAAAACTCGATGAGCCATATTGCATTTAGCCAGTCCTCAATCGATCTCTTCCTTCAACACTCTTACGCTGGTGCTCCACAAGACGGTAAGCATCAATACGCCCTTAGATGTATCATTCAAGGCATGATACACTATGTCCATCTGGGTCTTCAAGTCTATCCCATGCATCGGGCATCTTTTCAACAACCTTTTGAATCTCTCCCATGCTACATAAAGGCTCTCATCTTCCCCCTGCTGGAACACAATTATCTCCCTCCTTCTCTCTGAGGTGAGTGATGGGGGGAAGAATCTACCCAAATAGGCTTCTACAAGCTCCTCCCAAGTATCAACAGAACTATACGGTAGATTCATACCATGGCTCAGATTCTTAGAGAAATGGGAATAAATGTAATTTTAATTTAATTCCTATTCACCCCATTCAACTTCACTTGCTCGCCATCCCGAGAAACCTTCCCAGCTCATTCGTCTTCTGTGGACACTAATAAACCGTTGTTCGCTGACCATCAGAATCGGCCGGCTTCAGCTCTCAAAATTATTTTCATCGATCAGATGTCCGACGCAGAGTATTCATCCCGACACAGTCTCCAAAAGTCCTCCATCAGGACGCTGATCGGAGGTCTTATGGCCGCCGCTCTCTCGTCCTCTACCGTTTCGCCTTTCATCCGCTCATACGAAGTTTTCGCCTCTTTCGCTTTTTCTCTCAGCTCGAATACTTTTCTTAATTCAAGATCCGCCGGAATCGACGTTGTTCTCGTTTCTGCATTAAAGTTTTCCCGAAATCAAAACACACTTTACATTAATAGATTAGTCGTGCCAACAAATATTTTCAATATGGCTTGTTAAAAGTTAGTGGCTAAAAATAACCACTGCTTTGAAAAACTATTTTTGTTCCTTTTCTTTTAAATGTCCAAATTAGCATTTCCTTCTTTCGTCTGAATATTGATCTACTAAATTCTTCGATCTTCAAGAATCACAACATAAAACTTGTTGGTCGGGACCAAAGACATATACAAATTTATCGCACTATTACAAAGGACTACTGCCTAACCCCGCCAATAATGCCAACAACTTGTATTTTGTGTTCTATAAACTATCGTATTCATTAAGAGCATTTTATTAAGAGTAAATCATCATGGTTCCGTTGTTTCTGATCCATCACAGCCGTAAGTGCACAGTCTAACAAGTAGTAAAATGGATTTAAGCCCGTATATCGATCCCTACGTAGATCTTCGCAAGAATTTTCAATCAACTACCCCAACTACCAAGCTCTATACTACTGATTAAATTGAGACAATTTGAATCGATGAAAGCCTTGAAATAATGAAAACCAAAATAATATGAATGAATAACAAATGTGAATGACTACCGAAATAATGAAATGACAAATTTGGGGATGAACAATTTATCTATAAAGAGAACATTGGAAATAAAGCTATTGTAGTTAATCAATTCCTAATAAATTTTGTATGATACTTTTGCTTTCTCAACCATGATTTTAAAACTAGTCCAAGGAATATGAAAGTGCAAACTTTGATCTCTCCAAACCACACCTGCTTCATCATCTCACTTCACCGCTTCTCTCGAATACAAGGCTCGATAACTACTTTAATCCGTAGCCTCGCTCGGGTAATTTTTCTTTCAATACTTCATACCCATAACATGGACCTGTAGAACCTTAGTCTTTGTATAGTCATCGTATCGGGTTTATTAATTATACTCGGTTCCTTCCTCAAAATTGAATTAAATTTCATTCTTCTCGATTAGATCAAGCAACACCTGGGATTGAATTCACAATTCGAATCGAGGCTTAACTCTCCGCATGCTTAAATTGATAATCACCAACTCATTCCTGGGCTTCGCGAAGAGGATGTATCGATTTAATTACACGCAGCATTAGATCATCAATATCAAAGTTCATACCCCTCCAAATTGTTCATCACCTCGTGAATGCCTTCTCTGTCACCGTAGGCCTCCGAAATCGAGTTTGGAACAACCCCTGCTATGGGTATAAGAGACCGACATCGGGATCAATTCTGAAACATGAAACCAAAGCAAGTCGATGAGAACCAGTTCGTTAATAATGAAGGTACTCAGAAAGATAATTTCGACAATAGCGCCATTTCAATGGGAGCCGGGTTTCTAAATCACCGATTACTCTCATACATCGCTCACCGATCAAGAAACCACCGTAAATCTGAAACTGCCCGAATCCAAATGGTCCGAATTTAAACAACCAGATATGTGACTAAGAAATATAAATCGCATTAAGCTACAACCTTTATAAAGTAACGCTCAAACTACAAATTAAAAACTAAAATACAAACTTAATCTAAAAAATTAAAAGAAAAGAAAAGAAAATTAAAATACAGGAGCCTTTCAAAGAACCTGTGATTCCCTTTCTGTGTCATGCGGAGCCATGCTCTTCCAGAAAGGAAATACATTATGGCTCAAGTCGGGCCCTAATTTCATGCACCTCGACTTCGCGAATCGCCTGGGCTGTTGCTGATGTCGCGACATCACCTCTTGTCGTGACTTCGCTGTTCCCGCCATTACGCAGGTCTCGTTTCGTCACGACATGTCTCGCGAACCGATGTCGCGATGCCTACTCGTCGTCCTTTCTTTGATCCGTTGTCAATACCATCGACGCCGCGATCTTCACCTCTTTGTATTTGACGCCGGCTACCACGTTGTCGCTAATTTTCCGGGTCTCAGAATGATGTTCATGAATTCTTTCCTTTCAGGCTTTTATGTCATCGCTGACCGCTTAATGATGTCGCGACCTCAAGTTCAGATGTCGCGACAAACTTGCGTGTTGTCGCCACCTTATTTTCTTGAGGGAACCGCTTGTCGCGACCACGAGTGATGCCTGGATTTCCTTCCTATATAGTTGATGTCGTGACAGCTTGATCTTGTCGCGACCTTTAAGGAACCGATGTCGCGACCATTCAATGATGTCGACCTTCTTTCTTCTTTAGACGATGATGTCGCGATCTAGTTTCCTTTGCAAGCTGATGTCGCGACCGCTTCGATTCAAGGTTGATGTTGCGACAGATCCGTGATGTCGCGACATAAATGTTCGGGAATAATTATTTCTCTTCCGTCGCGATTTTTTTTTCGTGTAGCGACCCCATTATCCATCGCATCGGGTTTAATTCGTCGCGATTCCTCTCGAATGATGTCGCGACATCATGTCTTCTTCTTCATCAATTCCCTAAGAGCCAATTTTGAGTTCCTTTCACGCCTGCACTGCTTTGTCTTTGATTACGCTTCAATCATGGGCCGGAGTTTTGTACTTGCAACCTTAATATGTATTCGATTGTCAAAAGCTTCACTCTAACATCAAATCTTTTAATCCTTGCACTTCCCGCCGCAAACTCCTTCACCCACTGTAATCTGCGATCGCTCAAATCATATTCGCTTCCTTTTACCGCAATTTCGCTTTTGAAATCCTCACGCACACAGCCGTGAAGTATTCCATATTCCTGCACATAAATCAGCCTTTTTTAGAATAAAATAAATAAGAAAAATGGACTGAAAATAGATGACTTTTAAGCTCATCATCCCACTAATGTCCATTTTCCCATGATGCCCACCGAGATTGTAGTTTATCTTGGACAGGATAATTAGGATGGTTTTCTCCTAAATCGTATCAGGATAAGTTAACTACTAGGTGAAACCTTATTCGAGGAGTAGAAGGTCAGGAAGTGGGGTGGCATATAAAGAATCTTTATTCAAAATCATAATACCGTTAGTGCTCTGCTTTTATTCATCTCAGAAGGCGCCATCCTTGCCATATTGTAATTGCTCTCCTTGTCAGTAAGGATTTATAGTCGATACTACCAAAAACACCCGCACTTCCTATTACCACTCATGAAAGCCTTTACCTCACAAGTGACTGGGTTTTATCCTTCTTTGTTTTTCCTAGAATCTTATCATAAAACCAAATGTTTTTTTACTTGTTCTCGTGTTTTTTAAGCATGTGCATCGTGAAATGTGACTCTTGAGACGCATACACAAAATCATGACAAAGTGGGAGTGACATACATATCTAGGTAATGATGGAAATCTTCCCGTTAACTCAAGTAGTGGTTTAGATCGACTCGCCAAGGAAACTGAAAATTTGGTTGATCACGTAGTTACAAAAAAATGGTAATTCAACTTCAATCAAACCATTATATGGGCATGACATCTCTAATATATGGTATATATAGTGTTAAAACTAAATATAACATGTAAAAATTTTTAAAACTTAAATCATACCAAAGATGGAATATAAATATATATTAATATTTCTTATTTTTATTAAACAAGATAGGTAAAATATTTTTATTGCTAAGAAGAAGATACATATTCATGAGTGAAGGTCCAATTTTTTGGCACTCTTAATAAATGACCATTTAGCTATGAAAAAATTAAATAAGATTCGATCATCATTTAAGCTTTATGCATATTTCAAAAACTATGTATTTTATTAGTCATCATTCACTTGATGCCGACAAACTATTTTATTTATTTAAAGTTTTAAACCCTTTATTTATAATCGTTATATTGCAATTGGTAGATTTGATAATATTATTTTGATAACGGGCCGGAAATAAAGCATCTTATAGTGAGTTTCCATTTAAATTATGAGAGGACTGTTAGTCAAAATTTGCTGTAGCAATCATATATTCTTTCATTGGCGTGTTCTCTTCAATGAACTAAACCTCTCTAATTAATGACATACGAATTGTAACTAGGAATTGAATGCAATTATTCGATTTGTAGACTTGATCATTAAATACTTCCCTCTTCATGTTTTTTTTAATTCTTTTTTAATTGAAAAGCATTTCATATATAATTTTTTCATTTCTACATAGCCACATCGATGCCTCCTCTCAAAATTGTGGTTTGTTTCTTCTTTTCTAGCACTCATGCACCCTATAATGCGTCTCTTACTTTCTTCTTTCCTCAACGGGTTTGCAAAAACTCCATTGCTTTTGTTTCTTCTGCAAACACCTCAAGTACTTTCGTCTGATCTCCCCACCATATTTGAAGCTCATAACTTCTAGCCTCACAAGTAAATTTATAGATGAAGGCTTCTCCTTACCTTACATCTTTACCGATATTCTAGCCTATAGGAGAGCTGTTCCTTTATCCATGGCTACAAAACCACTATAGTCAGTTCTCCCACCTTTTAGGATTCCTCTTGTCCATAGTGTGTGTGGTACAACCACTGACACAAGCCCTTTACTCGTCTTTCCTTCCTATACATCCTACTGAAGGGTTCCACCATCTCCCTCTTAAATATGCCTTTTTTTTCCCCCTCTTTAATCAATGCCATTATAAAGTCAAACCCACCTTCCTAACCCCCCATAACTTCCCCATTAGCCTGAGGGCCTCGAAAGCAATTTCTCATCGCTTCTCCCGTAGCTGCATTTTTTTTTTAAAAGAAAGAGTTCATAAAAAGGAATGATTCATGAGATTTTTACTATAAAAAGTATACAAACCTTTAATAAAATTCAGATTAAAGGAAGTATACAAATCGATTTGGTATTTATTTTACAAAAAGGAAAGAAAAAGAAAAAAGATTCATTAAAATAAAAATGACTTATTTATTCTAAAAGAATGCATATTAAAGCCATATTATACCCATGGGAGTCAGGAAGAGATTACAAGGAGCATTCGTAGGACTCCAACTTCAGGTAAAAAAGACTCAACCATCTCATTTATATTTATATGTTCAGGGGGTGGTTATTGATTTTTCTTTAATCACATTTCTACCATAAAGCTGATTAGTAAATTAGTCAACCTATAAATGAGAAGCCTGATTTGCAGATGTTACACATTTCTTTCTCAGATATTATGAATTTCCTTCAGTATAACTAAGAAATAACAAGATATCAGGGGGAAAGCCATAATATAACTAAAACGCATTAACTAATGGTTAAATTTCATCATTTAGAAATATAATGTAAAGAGGTCTAAGTAAATGTGATATAGATTGGTAAATAAGGGAGTTTAAATGATTTAAGATGAAGAGATAAAAGGAAAATGAATAAAAAAAATCTATTGGAAATCTATAAAAGGAGTAAGAAAAGATTGTTAATGGCATACTAGCATCAAACTAGTAGAGTTCTAAGACTAAGGAAGTGAAACACCTTGTCAATGACGTGGGGGCACGTACGTCGATGTGACACTTATAATTTCCACCTCCCGACAAGACGGCACGCATAACAACAAAAATAAACAAAGGTATAAATCGTAAAGAAGATTTCAGAGTCAGCTTAATATATCAGGATTATGACAAAGTGTATGGATCTCATAAAGAAGGTTCATTGGAGTAGTTTCACCATTGATTCGAAAGCAAAGAAGCATTAGAAACTATGTCTCTATGGAAATCTCATGTCCCGACTAAACATGAAAAAAGATCTACTCGTTGAATCAAGTGATGTATGAGATGAACACTCCCTAATCAAGGTTAAGTATTGAACAAGTTTGATATCAAGGTTTCAACTTTTTACATGTTTCAACCACTCCCGGACTTCTGATGGCACATACAACTTGGTTGTCATTTAAGGAAACTGCAAAAAACCATAGAAATGACAAGGCATATTAATTTATCTAACTAAAATAAATTCAATATTAAAATTTAAAATAAATAAGTAAAATAACACTAACTTGTCAAAAGCAATTACATAAATTCCTAAGTGATGTTAGATGCGCTTCACGGACTCCTCAGGTTGAAACTGCCACATTTCATCAAAAGTTTTAAAACTTGTTCGTATGTATATGAAGTTGTGGTGTCAGGGATCGACAGCTCTTATATCCTATAAAAAATTTAGAATAAAATCAATTGTCAGGGTTATAATTAAATCATTAAATTAAATCGAATTGTTAATCTAACTCATTTAAATGTGTAATCACATTTCATGAACTTTAGGAAATCGTAGTTTGTTCATTTGTGAATCGACTTGATATGCTTTTCGGGCCTTATCTTTAACTTGATCAAGGCGAGGGTCATTATACTTCAACAAAATATCAAGCAAGCTTGGGCTGGTTAACTTCTTAAAATTCCTTAACATCCTAAAAAAAATACCAGTCTTCCATGATTCATACTCCAACATGGTTTTAACTTGAGCCATGTATAACAATTTCCCTTTTATCTCCCAAAAAAATTGGGTGGATGTTAATATTTAATAATCTTTGTCTCCTGCATACAAAGAAAATATTAGGGTCATATAAAACATAAATTAGATTAAAAAATTATACTTGACCAATTTTTAATTAATAATCTTACTCACCTTTCTTATCACTCGTAAAGTCAATGAGTTTTCTATGATGATATGGTACCAACTCATTCCTCGATCGAAGATATCCTCTATTATTGATTTGACGCAAGATTGCCATTCCACTAGCAAATTTAACATTAAACTAGTTTTCCTCTTCCATTTTATCACACACTTATCGGCTATGTTTCACAATATGTCCCATCGTCAATGCCTTTCTTCCTCGACAAGATAATGTAGGCCTCTCAAGATATCATCGCAAAATTTTGATTATATATAAAAAATAAATACTAAATATTTAAACTCAAAAAGATAAGAATATGAAAGTTTTCACCCAATCGAATAATTTGTAGAAAATCAACTCGAGACACTACCACCTCACTCTTGAACTTATTGTCCACCAACCATCGCATTACATACACAAAATTTTCATATACTCAACAAGATTGTTTTTTCTTTGTCCATTTACGCCATCCCGCATTAGTTTTAGAACGTAGACTGAAATAAAATCCTTAGCCTTCTCGTTTAAACGAAAAATATAGTCAGCGATCCCTATCTTATCATTCCTCGAACCCTTTCCTTTTCGCTTCGTTATTCTTCTTCTGTAAATACTTCATCGACAGAAAGAGTACTCCTTACTGGAACCTGATGACCATCCGTGCTCAAGTGTGTGATATAATCGAGAGTAGCCTTGTTATCTGGCCGAGGAAGAGAAAGGTATCGACGATGGGGACATATCAGAAACACTTAGCAATAAAAGTGTGTGATAAAAATGGAAAGAGCAAAACCGGTTAATGTTGAAAGTCGCTAAATGAATGACAATGTCGCATTCAACCACAATGGTGACATCTTCTCGATCAAAGGAATGAGTCAAGACCATATCATCTTAGAAAACCTATTGACTTTCTCACAAGTGATAAGAAAGGTCATGTAAGATTATTAATTAAAAAATTGGTCAAGTATAATTTTTTAATCTAATTTATTCTTTATATGACCCTAATATTTTCTTTGTACGCAAGAGACAAAGATTACAAATATTAACATCCACCCAATTTTGGGAGATAAAAGTGGAATTACATATACGTGCTCAAGTTAAAACCATGTCGAGTATGAATCATGGAAGACTGCATTTTTTTGGGGATGTTAAGGAATTTACAGTTAATCCACCCTAAGCTTCTGGGCTGATACTTTGTCAAGAGAACGACTCCCTCATTTCTCGATCAAGTTAAAGATAAGGCCTAAAAAGCATATCAAGTCAGTGCAGATGAACAAACCTTCAGTTTCCTAAAGTTCATGAGAAATGTGATTACACATTTAAATGAGGTTAGATTAACAATTCGATTTGAATTTAATGATTTAATTATAACAACAACTAATTGATTTTTATTCTAAATTTTTATAGATATAAGACCTGTCTCGATCTCTAACACCACAAATCCTCATATACATATGAACAAGTTGCAAAACTTTTTGATGAAATGTGGCCGTGTTTCAGGTACAAGGTCCATAGAACTGCCTAACATCAATTTAATTTACGCTATTTCTCGACGTATTAGTGTTATTTTACTTATGTATTTTTAAATTTTACTATTGAATTTATTTTAGTTAGAATAAATTAATATGCCTTGTATTTCTATGGTTTTTTGCAGTTTCCTTAAATGCCAACCAAGTCAGACAGCTTAATGTAAGTCCGAGAGTGGTTGAAACATGTAAAAAGTCAAAACCTTGATATCAAACTTGTTCAATACTTAACCTTGATTAGAGTGTTCATTATGCATATCACTTGATTCAACGAGTAGAAAGCCATGTTTAGTCAGGACATGAGATTTCCATAGAGACATAGTTTCTAATGCTTCACTACTCGAATCAATGGTGGCTTCTCCAATGAACCTTCGCTATGAGATCCATACACTTTGTTATAATCTGATATATTAAGCCAAGCTACTAAAATCTTCTTTCTGATTTATACCTTTGTTTGTTTTTGTTGTTATCTGCTCATCTTGCCGGGAGATTAAAATTATAAGTGTCTATCAGCATCTGTGTTATGTCAACCAACAAGGTGTATTGTTTCACTTCCTTAATCTTAGAACTCTACTAGTTTGATGCTAGTATGCCATTAACTATCTTTTCGTACTCCTTTTTCAGACTTCCAAAAGATTTTTTTATCTATTTTTATCTCTTCATCTTAAATAATTTTAAAACTCCCTCTTATTTACTGGCCCTATATTTGTTTACTCCGACCTCTTTACATTATATTTCCTAGGCAAGTGAAATTTCTTTCTATTAGTTAATGTTTTATTATATTATGGTTTTTCCCCAAATATCTCGCTATTTTTTAGTTATATCTTTTTGAAGGAAATCTCGTAATATACGTAAAGAAACTAGCAACATACCGCAAACTAACACAATGAAATATCTTATATAATTACATTATATGTCCTAAAATACGACATCCCGTAACCTAATAATTCTTGGTATTTAATGACACATAATCTATGCAAAAGATAAAGTTTCTTGCTTGAAGCCCACCCTATGTCCCACAACATAAAATAAGCCTAGCAAATAAACCAGACATTCACGATGCTGCAGTTCCCTCTAGTGATTTCTAGGTTTCATCAAAAACCTAATTGGTTACTTCTAATTTTGTAAATCCTGAGCTCCAATCCAACAGTTTGCATGTCCCTTAGGGTATCCCCTATCCCCCATTGTCTCGCTGGCCAACTCTGACCTTTTGAGGCCGTTAGAATTTGTCTCGATTTGGTAACTGATATAATGACCCACATTGGCACGACCCTTACCAAACCGGCATGTATTCCTGGATTGCCTTAGGAACCCTTTGATTGCGTATTGAAATTTGATCCCGATTTTGCTTAATATGCCCACGTAGATGGATGAGCGTATGTGTTCACAAGGGTGAGACAGCATCAAGGGAGGGAGGATCGTTTGAATAAGGGAATCAATGGAGCGTAGATGAGCCATAAGAGCAATTCAAAGAGTAGGGGTTCTGTCTTGTCAAATCCAAGGGAGAAAGTCTGGATCTGGCATGTCCTGGTCGGCGGAGCGAGTCATGGCCGGTGGACAAAAGTGAGAGCCATTGATAAATTTATGGAGGTCGTAGCCGATGAGGATAGCTTCAATATGAAGCTTCTAGGAGAGGTGGTTTGTTGATGTGAGTTTGACAATGTTTTGATGGGATATGTTGATGATGGCGCAGAGTAAACAGATCGTATGACTCCGTGATTTGTCGTTGTTCTCGAGCCATGATATGTAGAACAGGGGGAGAGAAGGCTATGGGTGTGAGGAATGGTGAAAGCCAAGGAGGGGAGGAGTCACTTACCAGAGAGAAGAGAGAGGGAGAGGTTTGACCTATACTGATACCATGTAGAAATTGGCGTAAATGAATAATTGATTGGATATTTTTCAATGAATAATTGATATATAAACAAAGACAAATTGAATCAAGAATGAAAGAATGGAATAGTAAACTAAATCTAGATTAGGCAAGCACTTTAGATGTCCAAATAACTGGCGCACTCAACTATGTTTTGGGGAGAACTTCATTTAGCTAACTCCTGGTTCAAGTGACATCTCACCCCTAACCATAACTCATATGCCGATTCGAGACTGCATAATTTGAACCGCCACCAGTTTTCTCGCTCCAGATCTTCTCGATGGAGAAAATATCAAGGTCAATTCATTGATTACTATTCCATACGTATTACGACCCCATGCAACTTACTAAACCGAGCTTCTTCGGTCTTCTTAACAATCTAGTAGTTCGAACTATACTTCAGTTAAGCATATCAGTTTCGTTAATCACTTACTTCTAGTGAGCTGAGGATTTGAATATATATATATAAAAATGGATCATAATCCTTGTCCGCCTCTTCAAATTTCATCGACAAAGTTATGCAACAATGATGGACATCATGTTGCCTAACTTCCCATGTATTAACATAACTCGGGAATTATAAGTGTTCTCCTTTGATCGATATTTAGAAAATAATGAATCTCGAAACACAATCATGAAGTTCATGATTCCAAAATTATTATTTAGGAGAGAAGAAAGAAAAGAGCTTGAAGGTTCTCACCTTAGATGTTGTCTGGAGTTAAGTTGGCACCTAATTCTCAAAGTAAAAATCTCTTCACGTGTTTTTCAAAGAATAAAGCTCCATTCACAACATGTTGATTCTTCATTGCACTGCCGGATATCTAGCTTACTATTTTACTATAATATGATTTTGTGAGAGCAGATCTTAGTTGTGATTCAAGGTGACAAATTAGGAAGATCAGTTAATAATACTTAGTGCATTAAATATGAAGATCACAAGATGTTGAATACAAGGAATCCAACCAAATGATCAAGGACTTTCTATGGAATATATCGCAAATGGGTTCGACAGCCACAAGGGAACGTCTGATACAGATTTTCTTGGTTCAATTCCCATGGAGGATTATAAATGGAGATCACATCTTGATGAAGAGAGACGGAAAACAAAGCAGTAAACTAAGAAAGTGTTTTTATATCAAGATAATTGTTCAGGTACGACTCAAACTCTCTCGATGTTGAGTAGATTTTATCTCTCACTGAGTGAGACTGAGGGCTCAGATAGTCTAGATGTGGTCTGGGATAAGGGATCTTATTCCATGTTTCATTATGAGATACTCAGTGGAAGGCAAATAATAGAGAGTGGGAGTCTTGTCTCATACAAGACCACCCAGAACCTTAATCAAAACATGGAATCTCGCATCCGGGTCTCCGCCCGCGGATGTAGGCTAGCCGAATCGTTGCAAACATTTTCATGTGTCATGTGCCATGTATGTTGGATTATATTCTTATGTTTATCTCTGGAAAATGGAATACTTTATACCTGAGTGGTTTTGTAACCGTTCACCTAAGTATTCACCTCATGAGATTGCTGATGCACCAACCGACACACCAAGTCTCGTTTATAAACAAGCACTCTTTAAGATGTTCTAGTTCATTCACTGCCATCCGAAGACAATCATAAGAGAGAATCGACCGTGATAGAGCCTTAGTGCTTATGTGACGCCTCAAAACTCAGGGGTCCCGTTGATCACCGCCAACCTGCGGAAACCTGTGTGTCTCATATCATGAGACCCATACGTGAGTAAAAATGGCCACGCTCTACCATACATCCATACACACTACCAAAATATATTCTATACAAAAGGGAGTTAATTTCCAATTTTCTTTATTACAAATTATCCAAAACTGGATCTTTTACCCAGATTTTTACAATAATATATAACAAGGCCACATATGGCCATTTCTTCGTCTCTAAGACCTCGGATGCGTCCCATCCCCAGGTGAACCTTCAGTACCTGAAATAATTTTTTCCTCGACAGGGTGTGCAATGCCAAGTAGTGGAATTATCCTACATGGGTTACTCCCCACCTAAGTGCTCATGCAATGGCACACCAAACATTCAAGTAAAACATACAAGTCCATACTCAAATGTCTACATGTTATGGATGAGAATGTGATACGCCCATCCCCTCATCTCGAGCCCCTCATCACCTCACGCATGCCTAAGCCATGTGTGAGAAAACACTCAAGCTTCCAAAACAAAAGTGTTTTTGTTCTTGAAAACATAATACAATCTCCGATAAAGTTCTATCGACAACCCGAGATGAACCGGGTCGGACAATCCTCCAAGGCAATTCTTCGAAATCTTCCCACAAATCTCATTTGACAACCATGTTTTTCTATGTCATGCACTCACACCTATTACTCTAGGTTTCCCAAGGCATATGAAATGCCATACATTCACAACAATTCATGTTAATATATTAAGTATGCATATACTAACAGAATTTATACACAATCAACATGTTATTCACTCATAATAATAACACCAAAATTAGCTCACATGGGCTAATAAACAATCCGGCAGTCCATCTTAGAGCTGCCCAAAGAATCACACAATTAGCACACAACAACACACAAGGTCATATGAACAGTCTACAAC
Source organism: Tetrastigma voinierianum (assembly GCA_016808115.1). Classification (NCBI taxonomy): domain Eukaryota; kingdom Viridiplantae; phylum Streptophyta; class Magnoliopsida; order Vitales; family Vitaceae; genus Tetrastigma; species Tetrastigma voinierianum. Next base: position 41,019 of record JAEQBH010009737.1, on the reverse strand, counting down.
CTCGCCTCAAAACCGTTTCACGACCACTACTCAGTGGATTTTCTCACTCGCTCCCAATTGAACTCGAAAACATGGTCATTTAGCCTTAGAAACATCCCCATCCATCAAAAATGGATTTTAGCCATGAACAAAACAAGCAGGAGAAACCCCTACCTCCCGAGTTTTTCGAAACCCACAATATCGACGCCACGCGTAGCCTTCAGTTGGGGATCAACTTGCTTCTTGTCTCGCTCGATCTCGACCTGGACCGATCGCCGAGAAATCTAGAGAGAAGGTGGACTCTCTCTCTTTAGCTCCTTTTCCTCTCTTTCAGCTGGTCTCCCTTTTCCTCTCTCCCTAAACCATTGGGAAAATCCTGGGTCAAGAGGACTTGTCCTTTCACGCTGTCCATTTCTATCGACAGATTTCCATATCACCTTATCTCTTCCCATTGATTTCACTCTAATGGCATGATGCCATGTGCTCCTATATCTGGCCACCTCTGCTCATGTTTGACTAGCTCACGTACTCGACATGTGTCTCATCTCAGCCACTGAAAGCCACGCCACGTTGTCCTTACTCATCGTCTGCGGCTCGCTTAAATGTAAAATTCACTGTTCTAATTTGACAAAATTCGACGTGGTAACTAGATTTTGCGAGACGATTTCAACGGTGAAGTTCGTTTCGTCATCCGAGATTTAGAAAAATTCCGAAATTTTTACTGAAATTACCGTTTTACCCTTTTTCAGAAAATTAGAGTTTTCTCAGGTTTTACAGCTTAATATGTAATATTCCAAAAAAAAATATTTTTTAAGGGGTAATGTTTCATGACTATCGAAGAAAAAGATAATCCACCAAGAGTTAATCTTAAAAATATTAAGGCAAGAAGAATTTCTAGTGTTGAAATATTTTGTTACAAATAGAAGGAAGTTAAAGTAGTATCATGGATGCTCAACCCGTATATGCTATATCATGTACTTTTTTTCAATTTGAATTAAGGAATCTATCTCAAAGTTAAGTGGAATAGAACACTCGAGAAACAAATGCTTGATTGCAGATGATTGGATTCAATAGATCAAAACACAATTATTTGACATATCCAAGACACAACCCTGATTAATTCAAATTTCCGAGAGACTTGGCGCAATTCAAAAAAGAAAAAGAAAAAAATCAATCTTTTTTCTTTCTCATTTTCATTTTCTCACAACCCAAACACGACTTTTTTCTCATCTTCTCATTGCTTGCCCACCGTATCTACTATTATTTAAGCCTCTCCAAAAGTGAGTAAATTTCTATCATTTCTACATTTTAGTTTGTACAAGTAATTTCTGCCTGGGGTATAGATTACCCAAGCTGGACTTTCATGGCTTGATTATTGTGAGATTTAGCATGCTAATGGATAAGAAAATTTGTTCTTAGAATTATTTACATTGTTTAATCTTTATTAGCTTCATTATATTAGCCTTAATTCGGGATCGTGGTTAATCATATTTTTGGGGCTTAATAGCTAATATGAAATATCTGATTTATTCACTTAAAATTTTATGATAATTTTATTTTAAATAAAGATTTAATCTTTTGTTGTCTTGAAATATTCATTAAATAGATTTTTTTAATGAAAATTTATTCAAACCAATTGATCAAAATGTAGATAATTGATCATTTGCTTATTCTTCAACTCAATCTGCAAGAAGTTTCAACTCACCAAGACAATATTACTAAGCTATGTTATACAGAAAAGCTTATATAACATGCTGGAAAAAACATCTATAAGTGAATGATGTTTCACACATTTTGATAGAAATCAAATTTTTCTATATGTGCTTTTAATTGCAAAAACAAATTCTCAATGATTGGATTAAGTTTCATAAGTTTCAGAAAATTCTCCCAATTGCTTTTGTGGCCTCAGTTTCTCCTCACCTCCAGGTAATAAGGTCCTTTGTTTTACATTTCTTGTTTCCCTTCATTTATAAAGATTTTGCTGCATCCGCTCAATGCATATTACTTGGCCAGCATTCAGTTTTTCTCTTTGGGATATTGAATTTTAGTTCGTAGATGAGTGTTGTTAGCATCAATCCACCAATCCGCCTCTATCTTCAGAAGATCTCAACTCAGGAAAATGAAATTTGATTTAGAACAATTAACATCTGTGTGAATGATTTCTTGAAAATACTTTAAAGTTTGAACAGTGCGTTCCATAACCAATTGCTTTTAAAACTCGTTGAAATTCAGTGAACGCTAGATAAGATTCAGTGATTTTACTAATTTCATTCAACTATTTGTTTTCTAAATCCTACATATATAAAATGTTTCCTGTGGATGGTATAGATTGAGGCCTCAAATAAACAGAGTGATTGCCACTGGAACGGAGAGGAAAAAGGAACAAAATAATGTTGTTTATGACAAGTTAAGGTGAATGTCCTGCCTATTAAGGTATTCCATGGAACTACCTATGCTGGATTATTGGACAAAATCTATGCAACCACGGCCATTGACAGAAGGAATTTCGAGTTGAACATCATATGATGATATCCAATTTCTTCACAGGAGTATAAACCGATACCTATAAAGAATGATGAGGAACTTAGTGTTAAAGTCTCACAAGTAGATCTGGAGTGTACTGTATAGAAATATATTTGAGGAAGAACCAGCACCCTTAAAGGCTGAAGCAAATGTTTTGCTAACAAGAGAGACTAATGGAGAAAGTGGAGGTTGCGATGATGTGCAATAACAATGTAGCGGCTTCATCCGAAAGCTTCAAATTATTCTCCTAAATTGGCAACAAGAAATTGAAGGTATATATGAAGGTTTATGCTCTTTAAAACAGTGACTTCTAACTTTTTATAATATTATTCCTATATACTTCATCCAAAAGATTTTTTTTAATGAAATTAATCAAAACCACCTGAATTAACTGTTGTATCCTTAAACTAATCAAAATGAAGATACGTTTTCAATTTATGGCCAGATGGAAGGACTAAAATGGGACATTTTGGGAATGAGGATATTTTGGTGAATGTGCTAAAAGGGAATGGAGTCATTGCTGTTGGATGCCCCTTTGTGTGCAAGTCTTGGTATAAGGCTAGCCGTGAACCTCAATGTTGGGAAATTCACATTTCTAGATACATCAAACCAATGATCTAGGATTATATATCTGAAGATAACGTATGGAGAACAGACCTCCTTGAAGAAAGCACGCTGTCCCGTCTGTCTCTGCATTCGTGAGTCTATAGTTAACCAAGCTGTGGAATGCCAAAATCATCAAACTCCCTACTTGCTGCACGGTGAAAAGCACTGGAGTATGCTGCAAATAAGACATCTTACCTTTTAATTAATTCTAGTTCTGTATATGAATACTTGCCAACTTACAATTCAAAATATATTCCATTAATTTAGAATTCTAGAAGTGGCTTTAGATGAAGTAAAATGTGATTTGTAGGTGTCCTAGACAAATGTCGTTGACGTTAGTTCATATTATCCATCTATCAACGCTTATTATCTCTAAAATATATATGTATGGAAAAATTTGGACATACTGGAGAGTAGGAGATTTCACGGACAAAACTTCTACCACAGATACGTCTTCACTGCAACAACTTCATTTTGCCTAATATCGCTGCATATAACTATTTCCAGGGAGATGATGTCGCTTTCTTGGTCGCCTACCTGGTGAATCCTAAGTACTTGGATCAACATGGAGGATTCATTGAGAAGGAAGATGTTGTGAAGATATTGAAGGGGCTGCAAACAACTTGTTCATTTAGACATCAGAGTGCTTTGTGAAGATGATGCCGAGATATTATATGAATACAGTTAATTATATGGATTTTTTTTTTTCTGAAGAAACCATTGTCCCACTTTATGCAATGTAAGGAGAATGATTTAAACACTTGTAAGAAGTATAAAAGGTAAATCGATGGCAATGCATAAGTGTAAAGAATTAAGAATTAGCTTCCTTTCCTCCTATAAATTTTTCATACAAAACCAAAATAGAACGAACTCATTTTTCAAACTAAAAGTTGAAGAAACCTTGTTGCTTCAAGTTGTTTAGTACAACTGTTTTTGGTTAGTTTGTTTATTGATATTGTAACTCATATAAAAGCTGAGTCTTGGTGTGAGTGAGGTTAGGTTGTAAACTGTACCCAGTAGTTTAATAATAACTCATCACAAAAGCACTTATTCTTTTTTTTTTTTTTCGACAACCAACATTTTAGTTATAATGTAGTAAATTGTACCCACTAGGACTCAAACCCGGACGATCTCTCTTTTATACCTTGCCTTTTTCAAAGCAAGTAGGAATGTTTTACCACATAAATGTAGCTTCATGATGAGGTAAACACTTATTCTTTTTTCATATATTACATAACGCTCCCCATATCATGGGAAATACTCAACCTTGAGTTCTCGAATGTTGAAAGTATTTTGATGACCACCTTGTACGCTTGAATACTTGGATAGTAGGTGAAACCATCAAACCTTTTTGTTTAAATAAACAACGACATATTTACTACTTATCCTTCCATTCCAGCTTATTTAAGTCAAAGTCACTTTAAAAGACAATTTATTCGGACATTGAATATAATTAGAACTTCTTCTAAAACTATAGACTCCACGGATGTTAAGCAAATATTTGAGAGTGGCTACACTAATAACCCTTCTCTTTTAGTTGCGTATTGTTACATTGGTGTGCTCCATGGATGTAATGATCACTTTAATGTTCAATCTACGCGTGATTTGATTAACATTTGTACTCTTCATTCATTTATTTTTTGATTTGATCTTTACTCATGCGTTTAATTAGATCTCATTATGCTTATACCTTGTTTAGGAATCAAACTAATTTTTTAGTTTTTACAATCAACACATAAATAAAAGACCAAAAAGTATATTAGTACAAATTGTAGATTTTTAGAAGAAACCATTCGACAAGTGATAAGTCTACGAGCGATGTTTATCAGACGACTCCTATAGCGATTGCAATATTAATGAATGGGTCGCATTCTCTCCTTTCTCCTCCTAGGTTTCATCCTTAACCCTTCGCTCTAGTGTTTTCAAGTGATTGGTTACTCCGACAGCGCCTTCGCCTTCCATCGCGCCGTGGCAGCCGATCGAGAGGCCTCAAGTTTCACGTCGCCCAAGGCTCAGCCGAGAACCGCATTGACTTTGTTCCTTTTTTGACTTTAATGGTTCTCTTCCCACTTCTCCTTCCTACATTCTTCCGCTTCCTTTGTTGTCGCGGTTCTAAGTCGCATGCCCTCGGTCGTATAATAAAGGGCATCAGCCCCATGCTTTAAGATCTGACTTTATGCTCGCGTCAGTGTTTCGGGGGTGGTATATTTAGGGCGTGGGGATGCTTCTCGTGCCTCACCTGATCTATAGGCAAGAGTTTGGGTGGAATTTTGATAAGGGTCGCTTGTCTCGGGGTGGTTGAGCTCACAGTTGGTGGCATTACGCTCGAGGTTCTAGCAGCCTCTGAGGTCTCGTGGCTCGATGTCCTTTCGTTTCAAGGGCTGGGGCTAATGAATGGGCCGAGTGGGGTCGTGGGTTGCTCGGGTCTCAACAGGTCCAAGCTGATGGTGATCTTCTCTTTACCAAGTTCCAATGATTATGTAGTCTTTTTATTGCTTAATTTTTCAATGGTGGATATCTTTTAAATAGCTGATGGAGTCACTGATGTTCCTCAGATGCAAGTCTGCTATAAAGCTACTTGAACCTCACTGCCGGAGTATCTTTATTTTTCCTTCATACATCAACCCTCATGATATATGGGAGAACTCATTGTTCGTTTTGAAGAGACGAGCGATAAAGTATCATAAAAATTTCTACTCAGATACTAAGTTCGAGCTAACTCGTGAGCCGTGGAAATGCCCCTATCTTCACCGAGGAAGAACTCGCATTATGTTACAAACGAGTATAATTCTACTTACATTATTACTATGAAAAGAAAATTCATCCTTTTGACTGTAACTTCTAGTTCATATACCAATGCTTCCAAATCTTACAATTTCAAAAAATTCCAATTAACCGGTCCCTCGATAAATTTAATTCCCGATATGTAGGTATCCCGCATTTTAAGTATTTTAATCGTGGGGCAAACGATTTATCAATCCACTTATGATTCCAAATTTATCAGCTAGTTGAAAATTTTGGAAATTTCAAAATAGGTCAATGCTACTTGAACGAAATCCGCCTACAGATCGGTCTTCATTGCCACAACTCATATTGCTATCACTCCTTATAACAACATGAGAGACGACAAACAAGATTATCGACTCACATCCGTAACTTATGTACTTGATCTACATGGAGGAGTCTTAGAAATGAATATCTTAGAAGATATTGAAGGGTTGCAAAACAACTTGTTCATTTTAGATGTCAGAATCGCAAGGGATTCAATGATGATGATGACAAGATATTAGAGCTTGCGAGGGTCATTTGCCATATTCATGATGATGCCGATATACCTCATAACGAGAGTATTTAGATTTGGAATTTGATTAGTGATTTTGGGATAGTATGAATACAAATTTCTGGTTTTTGGTGTGAGGCCACACAAGAGCTGCTGCAAAGAAACTCTCGCTTGCATGTGCCTCTTTATCTAATATAAGAGGAATTATATTTGGTAAATTACTCTTACCAAACATATCAATAGCTTACACCTTAATACATGTTATACAAAAACGAATACCCAAAGCCACAACTGCTTTCTATAATAATGCGGCCTCCCAATGTAGCGCTTGTCCATCCCGATCACCCCATACCGAAATAAGGATCCCTTGACAGGCAGCTCCGCAGAGACAATTTCCGCCTGTTGCCTCCCCACCCAGCACACATTAGCAGAACAAACATAGATCCGCTGGGTCCGCAGAACCATCTGAATGTCTACATGACCCATCCCCTGTCCCGAGTCCTCACCGAATTCTCACACATGCCTAAGCCAACATGCGAGTAAATAACTCGGCTTTCAAAACAAAGTTTTTGTTCTTGAAAACACACTACCAAAATCTTAAAAATATCGGGACTACCCTCCGAGTCGAATTGGTCGAGAACTCCAAACAGCCATGGTCCTCATCCTAAGTGGATCCGTTGACCGCCTCCCAACCCAATTCCTCCCAGTAACCTCATCGAAATTTCTTTCACACAAACATTTTCACCTCTTCATGTCATGCACTCACTCCTAATATTCTAGGGTGCCTTAGTGCATATGGAATGCATGATGCCAATTCCAACACATTCATGTTAATATATTCACATGCATATATATTAACATAATTAAATCACATAAAGCATGTTATGTAAATTCTCAACCAATTACACCAAAATTGGCTCACATGGGCTAATTAACAAACACAAGCAATTCATTTTGAATCACTCAACACCATGAAATTCACACAAAAATATTCACAGCACTATTCATGTGAACAGTAAACCCCCCGGTTACTGTTCATGATCACACAAAATAGGAATTTTCTCCACTTTGTTCAAAGCTTTTGAGATAGAGTTTACGGCTAAAACAAGCCTCATAACGTTCCTAACCATTTACATGGTTCTTAAACAAGGATTAACACAAGTAGAAAAGATCCCCAATTCCCTGAGTCATTTTAACCCCACCAACCCGCATCCACCTCAGCCTCGCCGCACAGAACAATCCTTTACTCGTCCGCCGAGAACCGACTCCATCCGCCGATTAATCACAAATCTAGAGAGAAGGCACACATTCTCTCTCTAAAACCAGAAAATTCCAGCCACTGCATCCCCTTCACGTTTTTTTGGCTTTCCCTTTGAGAAGACAACTATTTGGCTTTTGTCTCATTCATTAAACTTACCATTAATACCATCTATGTCCTCAAGTCTTGGATTTTTGACACTTGGCACTATCTGTTATCCATTTCCATCCTCTCTCTACTCATGCAACATGTGTCACATGAGTACATGTTATAGGTGACTTTTGTCACATCACATGTCGTTTACACCGAAGTTACCCCGTGCCTCGAAAACGTGGTAGCTAGATTCCCACAGATCATTCCAAATCTGAAGTCCGTTCATCATCCGAGATCTAGAAAAATTTTGGATTTTACCGAATTACGTATTTTACCCTTTTCCAAAAATCGGAATTTTCTTAGCCTTACAACATTGTTGTAGCGCAGAGGGTCGTGCTAAATTTTATGCAACGTATGAGTGGAATAAACTCAAACTAAGGTATTTTAATTTTCTATGACTTCTAAAATCCATGAAATTAGAAATAAGGAGCTTCAATGAATACCTTCCCAAGGGCCTTCAAATCTTCTTTCGATGTGGATCAGAATATTCGAAATGTAAATAAACGGGATTCATTTAAAACTAAAAATTCTTCAAATTTTTTAAGATGTTCAATGAATCTCTTTATCCTTTAAGAGTTTTGCACTATTTTGTTATTGGCAAATACAAAGAATAGGTCATTTTATTCATATAGAAGTGCTCGAAATTTTTTAGATATACTAGGAATAACATGATTTTTTGATAGGTAATAAATACCCTTTTTTGCTCAAACTATAAACTTCAGATCCCCACTCCAACCTTTTGCCACTTGAGGCAGGCTTGAACGGCTACTTAGAAGAATGTGATTAATACCTAATGTTTGTTAGGTATTAGGATAAGCAAGATTCATTTCCAATTAATGCAATCCAGTTAGAACTGCTGATGTGTTATAATTGGTTAAAATCATGCAAACCTGAACTAATCCATAATTCTGTAGCATTTGGTTGTTAAGTTTCTTTAAATGGTCCTGTTCTCTTCAGGCAATGGCAGATGCTGCACACCCTGCACTCATTTTGGAGACGAGGAAATCAAGCCTGTGTTTACGTTGACGGATGTTGGCCAGATAGGATCCACCCATTCTCTCTTCACTAAAAATCTACTTGCTTATGTTCTTTTATTTCTTTTGTTTGATTGTTGCTAACATTCTCCAGTGGATCTCCGATCAAGCAGTATTAATCGTGGAGGGAGGAATCATGCACGTAGGTTTATTTGATATGGTTCTTATAAGACAATCATATATATCAATTGCTGGAGGTGTCACAAATGCCCTTAAATCGGTGGACTCATATTTAGAGAAAAGAAATCTTTGAATGGAGGTTGAGGTAAAGCTCCTGAACTCATGAGGTATCGTGTTCTTCTTCTTCTTCTTCATTTCTGCACTCTTCCTCTCCCATGGCAAAGGTGATGGCTCTTGTTCAAATTCTTCTTATATTGTTCATTTGTTACTTCGCTTTATTGGATTTTTTTCTCTTTTTGGTGAAATGGATAATACCTACTTATCTTGATTTAAATTCACTTTTAAAATATCTAAGAAACATCTTGTTGTGTTTGGAGCCTAAAAGTACTAAAAAAAGAAAAGAAAAACAAATGTTAATGAAAATGATTTTCTAATGTTTGCCTCTACTCAGATAAAGTACTAAAAAAAATTAATTGTTATTTCAAATTATTGAAAAATTCTCTATGCTTAAATCATTGCTCTTTACATAGAAGAGAGGAAAATAAGTAAATGAGTTAGTGCTTAATGTATAAAAATAATTTATCAGCTTAAAGCTATTTTTTCCTTTATATATATTTACTTTCTTGCTATTTCCTATACATTTATTTTTTCCCGACATTGTCGAAACCAAACTTCGTTGTTTATGTGTCCTTGCACAAACTTCATATTCATTTAGTGGCAAATTATAAATGTAATCGATTAACTTTTCACAGATCAAATTGAGGACTACGTGTGAGGAAATAAAGGATGTATTAGACTATGATTCTAAAACAAAAACTTCTTTGACTCGGATAATGTGGTTATCCCTCTGGATAATAGTGATGTTGATGTGTCTATGCTTAAGGAAGCTGTGGAACTGATCAATGGGAAATTTGAGACTGAAGTCGCTCCATATCTTCAAGTGAATTAATTTTTGTTTTTATTTCTAATTAATGCTTGCCATACTAGTAGTAATTGCAAGATCGTCAAGTGGATCGCTAGTGTTATGATTTCTAATTCTCGCTCCTAAGAATACCTATGCTTGAATTCGAGGTGTCCCACTAATGTCCATTTTCCATGATGCCCAATTTCGAGATTGTAGTTTATCTTACAGATAATTAGGTGCTTTACTTCGAAATCGCATTGTGATAAGTTAACTACTAGTGAAACCTTTATTCGGGAGAAAGAGAAGGTTGTGGAAGTGGGGGTGGCATACATAAAGAATCTCATATTCAAAATCATAATAATCGTTAGTGCTCTCGCTTTTATTCATCCGTAGTTATGCCATCCTTGCCATATTGTACTTCCTCACTGCTAAGGGATTTGTAGTCGGATGGTCACCAAAATTTCGCACTTCCTATCGCCACCTCATGAAAGCCTTTACCTTGCCGCTTGATCGGGTTTTATCCTTCTTGTTTTTCTCTCGGGAATCTTATCATGAAACTAAATGATATTAATGCTATCTTGACACGCTCCAGAGGATGTCATCCAGTTTGCTAATAAGTATCTATCAGCTTGCATTCTTTCAATTCCAGTTGTTATGTTCATTACTTCTGTTCTTGTTTTTGGTGATAGCATCAAAGTAAATGTGACTCTTGAGACAATACACGAATTAACAAAGTGGAGTGACATACATATCTAGGTACGATGCAACTCTTCCCGTTAATTCAAGTAGTGGTTTAGACTGGACCACTAATTAAACTGGAAAATTTGCCGGATCACGAAAGTTACAAAAAATCGTAATTCAACTTCAAACAAACCGTTATATGGGCATGACATTCTAATTTATGGTATATGTGTTAAACTAAATATAACATGTAAAAATTTTAAACTTAAAATCATACCAAAGATGGAATATAAATATATTAATATTTCTTATTTTTATTAAATAGTATAGTAAAAAATATTTTTATTGCCAAGAAGAAGATACATATTCACGAGTGAAGCGTCCACCCCCTTTTTTTGGCACTCTTTTAATAAATGACCCCTGCTAGCTATGAAAAAAATTAAGAAGATTTGATCATCATTTAGCTTTATGCATATTTCAACAATCATGTATTTTATTGGGATTTATCATCTAATTTATGATGCCGACAACTATTTTATTTATTTAAAGTTTTAAACTCTCTTTATTATAATTGTTATATTGCAAATGTGGTATTTGATAATATTATTTGATAATGGGGTTGTTGAAATAGGCATCTAGAGTGAGTTTCCATTTAAATTGGCGAGAGGATCATAGTCGTACTGCTGGTAGCAACCATATATTCTTTTCATTATGTGTTCTTCTTATCGTGGAACTAAAACCTCTCTTAATTACCGACAAGGAATTTGTAACTAGGAATGAACAATTATTTGATTTGTAGACTTGATCGATTAATACTCTCCCTCATCATGTTTTTTTAAAAAAATTTTAATTGAAAAAGCATTTCATATATAATTTTTTTTTGCCCTACAAAGCCACATCGATAGCTCCTTCAAAAAATTGTGGTTTGTTTCCTTCTTTTCTAGCACTCACAGCGCTCTACAATGCTGCCTCTTACTTTCTTTCTTCCAGCTGTTCTTAAAACTCCCATTGCTTTGTTTCTTCGCGAACACCTCTGCATCTTTGGTCGGATCTCCCACCATATTCAAGCTCATAACTTCTAGCCTCACAAAGTAAATCTCTATAGATGAGAAGGCTTCTCCCTACCTTTACACTTACCAATACTCTCTCGCCTAGGGAGTAGTCGTTCCTCGTATCCATGGCTACAAACCGCTTCAGAGTTTGCCTCCCACCTTTTTAGGATTCTCCTTGTCCATGTGTGTGTAGGGAGGCCAACCACTCTCTGATACAAGCTTCCTCAGTTCGGGTCTTTCCTTCCTATACATCCTACTGAAGGGTTCCACCATCTCCCCCTTAAATATGCCTTTTTTTTCCCTCTTCAATTAATGCCATTATAAAGTCAAACCCACCTTTCCCCAACCCCCATAATTTCCCATTGTTTGAGGGCTCGAAAGCAATTTCTCATTGCCCTTCGTAGCCGCATTTTTTAAAAGAAAGAGTTCATAAAAAAGGAATGTGATTTTCGATGAGATTTACCATAAAAAGTATACAAACCTTAATAAAATTTATTAAAGGAAGTATACAAATCGATTTGTATTTATTTTACAAAAAAAGGAAAGAAAAAAAGAAAAAGATTCATTAAAATAAAAATGACTTATTTATTCTAAGAGAATGCACATTAAAGCCATATTATACCCATGGGAGTCGGAAGGGATTACAAGGAGCATTCGTAGGACGCCAACTTCAAGTAAAAAAGACTCAACCAACTCATTTATTTTTATATGTTCAAGGGTGGTTATTGATTTTTCTTAACTACATTTCTACCTATAAGTTGATTGCAAATTAGGTCAACCTATAAATGAGAAGCCTGATTATAAAGATAAGTTAGTTTCTTTTCTCAGAGTATTATGAATTTCCTTCAAAAAAGATATAACTAAGAAATAGCAAGATATTTTGGGAAAGCCAATATAACTAAAACACATTAACTAATGAAAGAAATTTCACTCGCTTAGAAATATAATGTGTAAAGAGGCTCCAAGTAAACATATATGGATCGGGTAAATAAGGGAGTTTAAATGATTTAAGATGAAGAGATAAAAGGAAAATGAATAAAAATCTATTGAAATCAAAAAGGAGTAAAGAAAGATGGCTTACTGTGGGTGACATACTAGCATCAAACTAGTAGTTCTAAGATTATGAAGTAAGAAACAATATAAATCTCTTTGGTTGGCCGCGGATTAGTGCAATAAAAAGTGCTATTTGAACCCTATTTTTAATAGGTTGTGAGCGATTTTGCGTACTAATTGCTATAATTAACCCAATTGACATGTTCAGTCCCTATTGTACTCGACGCATTCCGGTCGCTTTTTGTAGTTTTGCAAGAATCGAAGTCAAATCGCTTGTCAATCCTAATCATAACAAAGCTCCGTTGATTTCCATCAATTTCATATGGTTTTCATCAATTTTAGCAAGCCAGAATGAAGAATATCAAAAGACGAAGAAATGGAATAAAACAGGAAGAGTAAAGAATAGGTGCTAATGGAACAAGAGCAAACAGAGTCATTAATATACTAAGATAATTTTTACAAATTAAAAATTCCAAATTTCTTCAAACTACCATGGTTTTTCTCCTTTCTACCCTCATTGTAATAGTTTTGTTAGGTTATTTGGTAGTTCACTTTGATCGTAAGGCCATATAAGCCATTGTAATACACCGTCACCTAAGGAAGTTTTATTTCGACTTGAAGAAAATATGGGCCCCGTTGCCTTCACTTTCTCTTCTCTCCTCTCTTTCTCTCCCTTTCTACTACCAAACACTTCTCTAAGATGACAACTCAGAGATGGTGGATGGCTGACCTCTTCCTCCTCAAGAGGAGGGCTACTGGGCAAATCTGCTTACGGTAAACTTTTGTCTCGTTTCACGTGCGAGCAGTTTTGACGCTTTGGTTCCCAAATTTGCAACTCTAGTTTAAAGCTTTTGATGTACTTTAGTCTACTTGGCAAGTAGGGGCTCAAGGTATTCTTAGCTTTAGATACACTGATATCCATTAGTTGCCATTTACGAGCTACTAAGGTAGGTTAAGGGGTTATATTTTCACTATTGATGTATCCTCTTTGATCAATACTTGGCACCCAGGTTCTGATGCTTATTATTGTATCCATTGAGATTCATTAGTTGCCCTTACTTAATCATCAGGATGGGTCAAGGTGATGATTTTCACTCGTAGGGAAACCATAAATGCAAAATAAATGCTTTCTATCAAAAGGAAAATTATTAGTGGTTTAGTTTTAAAGAATGATGATCCAGTTCCTGAGAGGATGACTATGTCATCCTCCCCAAACGCGGAGGTGAGTTTGAACTGGGACCTCTCAGCTGCTTTTGTGATCTCAAAACCAAGAAATTTCAATGCTTCAAGGAGTTCTTTTCTTATTTTTCTTCATTTTATTTTTTGGCTCAGAAACCACCATACATCAATGCTTTTACCAAAATCCACTGCTTTCATCAAACCTAAAATCCAAATTGAAATTACCATTTTTGAATCATCAAGAACAGTGTGCACAAAGAAAACCCATCCTTGTTCGATCCTAGTTAATTATACCGCAGCAGTTTCATACAAATAGCAGAGGAGGGAATTGGGTTTATAAATATCAAGATTCCCGAACAACCTACTTCCGCTTCCAATGAATCAAATCATGCCATTGCCGGATGGTGCCTAAGTGCAATCGATGAAGGAAGGCTTGAACACTCATGGATCTCATCACAAGTATCGCGAATTTCTTTTATATTATCGTTTACTTTTTTTTTATTTTCATTTCAATCGTAAAAAAAAATAAAATAAATTTCCTATAGACTATTTCGTGTTGTCTTATGTCAGCTCTATTTCTACTTAATGATCAGATGTCCAAGTGGGTTTGAATTGACCAAATGGAAGAGGGAGAACAATATAGCGAGTATTCAGTGGAGAGAAACCCTAGGGCATACATGTCCATGAGGGATTACAGAAACCTTCCATGGAAGAATCAGCAACCCTTGGGGAGAAATCCAAACCCAAATAGGTCTATGAGGGACTATAGAGCATCTCAATGGATGATGCACCCGCCTATAAGTGTTCTCTTCAACTTATAATCTCCTTCTCCATTTACTCAACTCCTCAGCCACCACAACCACCATAGTTAATTTCTCCATTTGAGCAAGCAATACTGAACTTGAGCAAACTAGTGGATAATTTCAAAGAGGAGCAGAGGGTAGTGACTGTCTAGGCCAATCAGGAAACTGACACAGTAGAGAGCTCCCTGAACAAGGAATTGGATGTGTTTCAAAGTTTAAATTGATCGTGAATTCATCCCGCAGCACCCATCTCACATCAAGAGGAGGAGAATCCGTAAAAGAGGCCTGATTGACACCACAAATGAGGGAGCAATATAAACAAATAGAAGTCAAGCACCCCATTGCCGACCGAGGAGGGCGTGAAAGGAAATGCTGGAAGGGACCCAAAATCCTATCCTTCCAACCAATCCCCCATAAATTCTGATCCTAATGCCACCGCTAAACCCAAATATACCTCGTCAAGGCACATACCGCCTTCACTTGCATCACAATCCCAACCTAAACTCCTAAGGCTGTGCTAAGGCCGCCTCTGCACCACACTTGAAAGCCTCAAGAAATTAGTGGCCACCGTTGTGAGCCTCCGCCACTACATCAAAGACACAAGCAGCTTGTCATCAGATGTGGCACAAATGATTATTCAAGTGCTACCGGGATTGCAAGACTCGAATTCTAAGAGGATTTAAGCTCCACTGGCCCAATAGCCTCTAAAGGCTCGAGGAAACGTGCCTTGTGGGTGCCCGGCCTCCCCACTTTTGTTTTCATTTTCTTAGTTTATTTTATTTTATTTGATTTCTTTAATTTTTCTTCTTAGATTTTCATTCTTGTGTTAATCTTTGTCTGTTTTAATTTTTAATTTGTAATTTTTCTTATTTTTCAGGTTTATTTTTTTGCAAGCCAGGGTAATTTTTTGGAACAAAGGCAACAGAATTTGTAGTGCGAAATTTTCTCGCACTCGTGAATTCGCAGTTGCGAAATTTCTCAGGAAGGCCCACTGCCCTATTTTGTTTTTATGCACTGCTTATTATTTTGTTCAGGAATATATATATATATATATATTAAAAAAAAATTGTCTCTCACACAAAATTTAAAAATAAAATAAAATAAAAAATTTGTTTTTTTATTATTAAAAAAAAAAAATTTCGCATGTTTGCGAAAATTCGTAACCTTTCGCAGCCCCATTTTGTTTTCATCATAACTTTTTCATCCGAACTCCGTTTTAGGCATTTTTGGTACCGTTGGAAAGATTAGAGAGTGTAGAATCTAAATATGGCTAGAAATAATACTTTTGAAATATTATGAATGTGTAATTTTAAAAATTATCCAACTGGTCACTTTTTTCCTCTCTTTTCTTCTCCTAACTTGTTTATTTGAAGCCCAAACGGAGTGAATAAGGTGTCGATGGAAATCTCATAAGTCTCCTCGGCCCAACAACGAGCACATCTCAGTGAGGTAAAGACTTCCTTCTAACTTTCCAACTGAAATTCCATTGGTGACATGAGACACATTCAATGGGGGGAATAGCCATTTAAGTGGCTTTTCTTTACATTTACGTTTTTGTTTTTATTTTGAGCAAGGCCATTTTGTTATGTTCAATGGCTTGCCAATTTTCCTTTTGGGTGAAGTCGTTATACTATACAAATTACTTTTTCAATTCAAATTGCACCTATATTTTGCGGGTTTTGCCTCAACCCGCAAGTCGGAAAATTGGAAACTCGCTCTAACTCGTTGATGTTAGATCGATGCTGTACCTAGTCGAGTGGATGATTAGTTGAACTTGTCGCTTTCGACCATTTTTCTTCCACCTTTAAATTTAACCACACACTGAGGCACACGTTTCTTCAATAACCTAAAACTACCTAAATTTCCTAAGCCTCGCAATAACCTACCCTAATTTCGTTGACCACCTGTAATAGGTTAAGGACCCCCATGAAAAGAAAGCCAATGTGTCTTCCAAATGAAAAAGAAAAGAAAAAGAAAGGAAAAGGAAAAGAAAAAGAAAAATTCATGATGCTATTCTCAACCCGAGCACCCGGCCCGAGGGTATACGGCTAAAGCCTTTATGCCCTATGTCTCTAAGCCACACCGTCAGAGCCACCGACTTAGTGCCCGTTACACCTGGTGGATGGGGTGGAGTTTAGCGTTGTAGGTGTTGGAGTTCGAACTATCTGAGTCCTGGTGAAACCCGAAGAGTTGGTGGTCCAGCATCTCGCGACTGCGCCCTAAGCCTTAATCGCTCGGGAGTCATCTAGATCCCTGCTAATGGACTTCTGTGAGGTCGATTCCCAAGATTACACCCCCACAACACAAAAAGAGTTGGGAATAAGAGGGGTCCCGATATATTTGGGTCAAGTTAGCATGCTAGGTCGTGGCAAATAGCTCGTCGTGTGAGAGAGTGCAAGCCAGTGTTTCATCAGTTGAGGACCGATCAAACAAACACTTAGATTCGGTGGAAGTCTCGGTCGATTCACCAAGAATGAGGCTCTCGATACTCAATTCTTGTATGGCATTCATTCTCTCGAGATAGTTATCAAGCAAGGGTTTCTAAGAATTTTCATCGAGGGTTGTAAATTACTTCTTCACAACCTTTAATTGCAACCTCAGAACATAATTTGTTATAGTTTTATATGTTTTTTTATTTTCTTCTTTCATTGCAAGGACTAGCAATGTGTCGGTTGGGGGGGTGTGATTAGTGCCCAAAAAGTGCTATTTTGAAGCCTATTTTTAATAGGTTTTGAGCGATTTTTGCATACTAATTGTTATAATTAACCCAATTGACATGTTCAGTCCCACAGACTTCCGACGCATTCCCGGTCAGTTAGAGTTTTCAGGAATTGAAGCCAAATCGTCGTGTCAATCCAATCATAACAAAGCTCCAAGTTGATTTCCATCAATTTCATGGTTTTCTATCACCTCTGCAAGAAGTTTCGAATGAAGAATATCAAAGCAAGAAGAAATGGAATAAGCAAGTAAAGGTGAATAGTAGCGCAGGAGTAATGGAACAAGAACAACATCACTTGGCCCAGCGTAGCTTAATTTTTCAAATAAATTCCGTAATTTCTCTTCAAACAACCGCTTTTTGTTTTTCCTTTCACCCTCATCAAATAGTTTTAGTTAGTTAGCTCTGGTAGTTCAATTTGATCAGAAGGGGCCATATATGCCATTGTAATACACCGTCGACCTAAGGAAGTTTTATTTGATAAGAAATACTGCCCCTGCTTTCGGGCCTTCACTCTCTCTTCTCTCCTCTTTCTCTCCTTCTGGGCCGCCAAACACCGAGGATGACAACTCGCAGGATGGTTGGCTAGACTCCTTCCTCCTGAAGAGGAGGCCAATGGGCAAATCTGCTTTTAAGGTAAACTTTGGTTCCCCCGCTTTTCACGCAGCAGTTTTGACGCTTTGATTCCCAAATTTGCAACTCTATGTTTAAAGCTGATGTACTTTCTTTAGCTAATACTTGCAAGTTTTTAGTGGTTCAAAGTGTATCTAGCTTTAGATACACCGATATCCATTAGTTGCCATTTACTTAGCTACCGAGGTAGGTTAAGGGTTATATTTTCACTATCGATGCATCCTTCTTGATAAATACTTGTAATCTTTTAGGTTCATGGATGCCATATAGATCCATCGAGATTCATTAGTTGCCCTTTACAAATCATTGTAGGATGGGTCAAGGTGATAGATTTTCACTGTATGAACCATAAATGCTAAATAAATGCTTTCTATCAAAAGGAAAATTATTAAGGTTTAGTTTTTAAAGTTAAATGAAGATCTGGTTCGGGAGATGACTATATGTCATCCTCCCCAACGAGAGGAAATGAACCCGGACCTCTCGCTTGCCTTAGGACCTCAAACCAAGAGCCCAATGCTTCAAGGGAGTTCTTTTTCTTATTTTTCTTCATTTTATTTTATCAGAAACCACCATACATCATCAAGCTTACCAAAATCCACTATTTTCATCAAACCTTAAAATCCAAATTGAAATTCACCATTTTTGAATCACTGCAAATCATGTGCACGAAGAAAACCCATCCCTGTGTTCGATCCTAGAGCCACTATACTGCATTAGCTTTGCTACAACAGTAGGAGAAATTTAGGTTTATAAATATTGTTGATTCCGGAACAACCTACTTGGCCTAAACGAATCAGGCTGACAGAACACAGATGCTGATAGACACTAATAATTTTAATCTTCCGGCAAGATGAACAGATAACAACAAAAACAAACAAAGGTATAAATCAAAAAGAAGATTTCAGTAGCTTGGCTTAATATCGACATGACAAAGTGTATGATCTCATAGCTAAGCTCACTGGAGAAGCCACCATTGATTCGAAAGCAAAGGAAGCATTAGGAAACTATTTCTCTATGGAAATCTCACGCCCACTAAACATGAAAAAGATCTACTCGTTGAATCAAGTGATGTATGAGATGAACACCCTAACAAGGTTGCGACAAATGTTTGATATCAAGGTTTCAACTTTTACATGTTTCCAACCACTCCCTGACTCTCACGGCACATACAGCCTTGGTTGTCATTTCTAAGGAAACTCCAAAAACCATGTAAATACAAGGCATATTAATTTATTCTAACTAAAATAAATTCAATATTAAAATTTAAAATAAATAAGTAAAAATAACACTAATCACAAAAGCAATGACGTAAATTCCTATGATGTTGTGATGCCATGGACCTCAGGCACTAAACCGCCACATTTCATCAAAAAAATTTTGCAACTTGTTCAGATGTATGAAGTCGTAAGGCCGATCATACACTTATGTCCTATAAAAAATTTAGAATAAAATCAATTGGTTGTTGTTATAATTAAATCATTAAATTCAAATCGAATTGTTAATCTAACCTCATTTAAATGTGTAATCACATTTCTCATGAACTTTAGGAAATTGTAGGTTTGTTCATATGCACTAACTTGATATGCTTTCTGGTCTTCATCTTTTAACTCGATCGCGCGAGGTCATTATACTTCAAACAAAATATCAAGCCACTGGGGGGGTGGTTAACTTCTTAAAATTCCTTAACATCCTAAAAAAATACCACTGAAGGATTCATACCCAACATGGTTTTAACTTGAGCCATGTATAACAATTTCCTTTATCTCCCAAAAATCGGGTGGTTGTTAATATTTAATAGTTCGCCTCCCGCAGATACAAAAGAAAATATTGGGTGGTCATATAAAAAACATAAATTAGATTAAAAAATTATACTTGACCAATTTTTAATTAATAATCTTACCTTTGACCTTTCTTATCACTTGGCAGAAAGTCAATGAGTTTTCTAAGATGATATGGTACCAACTCATTCCTTTGATCGAAGATGTCCTCTATTATTGATTTGAATGCAGCATTGTCATTCCACTAGCAACTCTAACATTAACTAGTTTTGCTCTTCCATTTTTTATCACACACTTTTACTGCTAAGTGTTTCACAATATGTCCCATCGTCAATGCCTTTCTTCTTCCTAAGATAATGTAGGCCTCTCAAGATATCATCGCAAAATTTTGATTATATGCTATGTCAAATGCTTTAAATATTTAAACTCAAAAAGATAAGAATATGAAAGTTTTCTCACCCATCAAATAATTTGCAGAAAATCAACTGAGACACTACCACCCTCACTCTTGAACTTATTGTCCACCAACCATTGTGTCAACGTGGTGTCAAAATTTTCATATACCAACAAGTTTGTTTTTTTCTTTAACCATGTTACGTCATCCTGCATTATAGGTTTTAGAATGTAGACGGAGTCAAAATCCTTAGCTTGGTTAAATGAAAAAATATAGTCATGATCCCTATCTTATTGTCCCTTGAACCCCCTTTCCTTTCGCCGTTATTCTCTTCTGAGAAATACTCTTCATCAAATTAAATAGTATTTCCATTGGAACTGTGATGACCATCCGTGCTCAAGTGTGTGATATACTGAGAGGCCTCTGTTATCGTGCCGAGGAAGAGAAAGGCATTGACGATGGGACATAATAATATGGAAACACTTAAAGAATAAGTGTGTGATAAAAAATGGAAGAGCAAAACTACTAATGTTAGAGTCGCAATGGAATAACAACGCTACATTAAAATCAATAATAGAGGACATCTTCGATCAAAGCCGAATTAATGGCACTATATCATCTTGTAGTAAAAACCTCATTGACTTTCTGCCAAGTGATAAGAAAGGTCAAAGGTAAGATTATTAATTAAAAATTGGTCAAGTATAATTTTTTAATCTAATTTATGCTTTATATTTAATTTAATATTTTCTTTCAGATGCGTGAGACAAAGATTATTAAATACAATATCCACCCAATTTTTTGGGAGATAAAAGGGAAATTGTTATACATGGCTCAAGTTAAAACCATGTCGAGTATGGAACTATGGAAGACTAGTATTTTTAGATGTTAAGGAATTTTAAGAAGTTAACCACCGTCGGGGCTTGATATTTTGTTGAAGTATAATGACCCTCGCCTTGATCAAGTTAAAGATAAGGCCCGAAAAGCATATCAAGTCAGTGCAGATGAACAAACCTACAATTTCCTAAAGATCATGAGAAATGTGATTACACATTTAAATGAGGTTAGATTAACAATTCGATTTGAATTTAATTATAACAACAACCAATTGATTTTATTCTAAATTTTTTATAGGATATAAGACTGTCTGATCCCAACACCACAACTTCATATACATATGAACAAGTTGCAAAACTTTTTTATCAAATGTGACCAGGTTTCGTGCACAAGGTCCATGAATCGCCCGACATCACCTAATTTACGCTTAATATTCATGAAGTTAAAGGGTTATTTTACTTATTTATTTTTTAAATTTTAATATTGAATTTATTTTAGTTAGAATAAATTAATATGCCTTGTATTTCTATGGTTTTTGCGCTTCTTAAATGACAAATCTCAAGTTGTATAAAGCCATCGTCCCGGAGCGGTCGACACATGTAAAAAGTTGAAACCTTGATATCAAACTTGTTCAATATTTAACCTTGATTAGGGAGTGTTCATCGCATACATCACTTGATTCAACGAGTAGATCTTTTTTCATGTTTAGTCAGGACATGAGATTTCCATAGAGACATAGTTTCTAATGCTTCACTGCTCGAATCAATGGTGGCTTCTCCAATGAACCTTTGCTATGAGATCCATACACTTTGTCATAATCTGATATATTAAGCCAAGCTACTGAAATCTTCTTTCTGATTTATACCTTTGTTTGTTTTTGTTGTTATCTGCTCATCTTGCCGAGAGATTAAAATTATAAGTGTTTATCAACATCTGTGTTCTGTCAACCAACAAGGTGTATTGTTTCACTTCCTTAATCTTAGAACTCTACTAGCCTGATGCAAAGATGCCATTAACTATCTTTTCTTACTCCTTTTCGTATTTCCACAGATTTTTTATTTATTCATTTTCCTTTTATCTTCTTCATCTTAAATCATTTAACTCCTTATTTACCAAATTCTATATCTGGTTACTTCCGACCCTTTACATTAAAAAAAAAGTATTTCCTAGTAAGTGAAATTTCTTTCATTAGTTAATGCGTTTTAGTTATATTATGGCTTTTTCCCCAAATATTCGTATTTCTTAGTTATATCTTTTCGAACTAAATTTAATATACGTAAAGAAACTAGCAACATACTCGCAACCACAGTAACACAATGAAATATCTTATTTAATTACCGTTATATGTCCTAAAACATGACATCCTGCACTTCTAATAATTTCGTAATTAATGACACATAATCTTGCAAAGATAAAGTCGCCATTAAGCCCACCCTATAAATCCCACAACATAAAATGAGCCCAGCAAAAAGACCGACATTCACGATGCCATAGCCTCCAAGTGATTTCAGTTTCACCAAAACCCCAATTGGTTACTTCTAATTCTCAGAATCTCGAGTCTAATCCAACAACAGTATGTCCCTGCATCCCCATCCCCATCAAGTCTCTCGTCAACTCCTCGAATCTTCGAGGCCGTTAGGAATTTGGTCCCCGATTCGTAGCCGATATAATGACCCACATCTACACGACACTTAATAACCCTGTGATCTTATTCGTTGATTAGTCTGTAACCCTTGATGGCGTATTTAAGTCGATCCTTGATTTGCTTAATATGCCCAGCAGATGACGATATATGTGTCTTCGCAAGGGTGAGCCAGGCATCAAGGGAGGTGGAGGACTGTTGAATAAGGGGAATCAATGGAGCAGAGATGGAGCCGACAAGAGAACCAAAGAGCAATTTGTCTTGTAAAATCCAAGGGAGAAAGTCTGGATCTGGCGTGTCCTGGTCGACGGAGCGAGTCATGGCCGATGGACAAAAGTGAGAGCCATTGATAAATTTATGGAGGTCGTAACTGATGAGGATAGCTTCAATATGAAGCTTCTAGGAGAGGTGGTTTGTTGACGTGAGTTTGACAATGTTTTGATGGGATATGTTGATGATGGTGAGAGGTGAATCATGACTGTAAGTGGATCTGATTTGTTGTTGTTCTTTGGGAAGCCATGATATAGGTAGAACATGGGGAAGAGAAGGCGAAAGTGGGTGTGAGGGAATGGTGAAAGCTAAGAGGGAGGGGGGAGTCACTTAATTGTGAGAGAAGAGAGAGGGAGAGGTTTGAATTGTGGCTTGATACCATGTAGAAATCGCATAAATGAATAATTTGACTGATATTTTTCATTGAATAATTTGATATATAAATGCATAAATCGAATCAAGAACGAAAGAATGAATTAGGTAACTAAATCTAGATTAGGGTAAAGACTTTAGACGGCCCAAACAATCACGCACCTCAATCCAAGTTTGGGAGAACCAGCTAGCTCACTCTGGGTTCAAGTGACATCTCACCCCTAACCACAACTCATCTCGCTCGATTCTTCAAGATCACGCTGAAACTCCACTGAGTTTTCCCTTCAAGCCCAGATATTGCGACGGAGCAAATATCATGTCAATTCATTGGATTACTATTCCATACGTATTACGACCCCCATGCAACTTACTAAAAACCGAGCCCTCCGGGTCTTCTAACAATTTGGTAGTTTGAATCATACAAAGGCACACGTTTCTTGAGCACCACTTACTCTTGCTGAGAGTCGAGGATTTGAATATATATATATATATATATATATATAAGAGTATAGTATATATATATATATATATATATATATATATATATATAAATGACTTATAATCCTTGTCCGCCTCTTCAAATTTCATCGACAGCGCAACAATGATGGATGATCATGTTGAGTTCCAACTTCCCATGTAACATAACTCGAATTATAAGTGTCTCTCCTTTACTGCTATTTAGAAAAAGAATGAATTTGGAAACACAATCATGAAGTTCATGATTCCGCACTATTATTTAGAGAGAAGAAAGAAAGAGTCAGGTTTCGCCACCCTTAGATGTCATTGGAGTTAAGTTGGCATCGACCGTGCAAAAAATCTCCACGAGTTTTTCACAACTAAAGCTCCATTCAATAAACATGTTGATTCTACGATTATTGCAGACTAAGTCGATATCTAGCTACTATTTTAAGTCTAATATGATTTCGTGAGAAAATTTGAAGATCGTATTGTGATTCACTCGTGACAAATTAGGAAGATCGCTTAATAATACTAGCGTGATTAAATCCGAAGATTGTGCATAGATTAATGATTTTTCTATGGAAGTGGAAATATTCCTAACAAGAATATGGAAGGAACTAACTAGCTTGATCAAGGACTTTCTATGGAAGGCAAGATTGGCAATCGACTTGATCGAGCTACAGTGAAACGGTGATACGATTTTCTTGGTCTAATTCCCATGGAGGATTATAAATGGAGATCGATGACGGACTTAAGAGAGACTAAAACAAGAAAACCATGAAGCAAGTTTTACATCGCATCATACTATTGAGGTATGATTAAACTCTCTTAATGTTGAGTAGATTTTTATCTCTCAGTCGGTAAGATCGAAATTGTATATTCTAGGATGTGGTCGGGGGATAAGGGATCTTATTCCATGTTTCATTATGAGAGAATTCAGGTGAATACAGCTAAGGGGAGAAAGGGTCTATTCTCATATAAGACCAACTCGTAACTCCAATTGAAAATAGTGGAATTTCTCAGATCTAGGTTCCCAGTCTCTGTGAATGCAGCCGCCGAACAAGCAAACATCTTCCTATGTCTTGTGCCATGTATGTTGATTTATATTCTTATGTTTATCTCAGTGAAAATGCATACTTTATATAGATGGCAGGAACCCTGTTCACCCAGCTATTCACCTCATGAGATTGTCATGTTCAACCGACACACTAAGTCTCAGTTAAGAATGTTAATTCTTTCAGATGTTCTAGTCTATTCACGCCATCCGAAGACAATCATTAGAGAGAATCCAACCGTGATGTAGCCTAGCTATGTGACGCCCCAAAACTCGGGGGTCCTGTTGACCACCACCAACTTGCGGAAACCTGTGTCTCTCATATCATGAGACCCATATGTGAGTAAAAATGGCCACGTCCTCCCATACATCCATACTCACCAAAATATATATTCTATACAAAAAGGTGTTAATTTACAATTTGTTTTGGATTACACCATCCAAAACTGTCTTTACCCGCATTTTTACAAAAATACTACAAAAGGCCACATACATGGCCATTTCCTTCGTTCCCTAAGACCCTGATGTCCCATCCCTGTGTGAACCTTCGCACCTGAAATATTCTTCCCTCGACAAGTGAGCAATGCCCAAGAGTGGAATTATCCTACATGCGCACTCCCACCTAAGTGCTCATGCACGGCACACCAAACATTCAAGTAAAACATATGTCCCTACTCAAATGTCTACATGTTATGGATGAGAATCGTGATACGCCCATCCCCCATCTCGAGCCCCTATTGATTCCCCACTCATGCCTAAGCCATGTGTGACAAAACACGTTTAAAACAAAAGGCGCTTTGTTCTTGAAAACATAATACACTTCCGATAAAGTTCTATCGACAACATCGAGGTGAATCGCCGATAACTTTCCATAATGTGTCATGGGTCCTCCTCCGAGATGAACCGTTGGACAACTCTCCAAGGCAATTCTTCGAAAAATCTTCCCGTCAAATTCATTTGACAACCATGTTTTTCATGTCATGCACTCACACCTATTACTCTAGGTTTCCCAGTGCATATGAAATGCAATATGCCATTTCACAACAATTCATGTTAATATATTAAGCATGCATATACTAACAGAATTTATACAAATCAACATATTATTCACCCATAGTAATAACACCAAAATTAGCCGATACGGGCTAATAAACAACTGGCAACCCATCTGAGAGTTCAAAGAATCACACAATTAGCACACAACAACACACAAGGTCATATGAATGGGGCCCAACCTCGGGCCTCAAAACCATTAAATCAACACACTAGGAATTTTCTCACTCAGTCCTAATCTTTGGAACTGAAAACATGGTCATTCAGGCCTCAGAACATCCCTATCCATCAAAATGGCTCTTAGCCAAGGAATAAAACAAGTAAGAGAAAACCCCTACCTCCCTTGAGTTATCAAACCCACAATATCGATGCCCACGCGTAGCTTCAAGTAGTTGGGGATCAACTTTCGCTCGTCTCACGGATTCAACCTGACCGATCGCGAGAAACCCAGAGAGATGCGGACTCTCTCTCTCAGCTCCTTTTCTTTCTCTCGGCTGTCTCCCCTTTTCCTCTCCTCCCCAAACAAGTTGAGAAAACTCGTCAAGAGGACTCAGTTCTTCATGCCTAGTGTCCATTTCCTCACTGACACCTTAGATTTCCCTATCACCTTATCTCTTCCCATTGATGTCACCCAATGGCATGATGCCATGTGTCTCCTATACCCCACACTCGAGCTGCGTTCGACTAGCTCACAATCCGACATGTGTCTCATCCCGAGCCACTGAAGTCGCGCCACGCGCCCTCACCATCGTTCGTGCTCAAGAAATCAAATTCCGACTGTTTCGGAATTTGACAAAATTCGACGTGGTAACTAGATTTTGCAAGACGATTTCAATGGTGAAGTCTGTTTCGTCATCTGAGATCTAGAAAAATTCCGAATTTTTGACCGAAATTACCGTTTTACCATTTTTCAGAAAATTAGAGTTTTCTAAGGTTTTACAACTTAATCTGTAATATTCCAAAATAAAAAAAAAAAAGTTATAAGGGTAATGTTTCATGACTATCTAAGAACAAGATCATCCACTAAGAGTTAATCTTAAAGATATTACAAAATTAAGAATTTCTAATAAGAACATTTTTGGTTACAAATTAAGGTTAAAGTTGTATCATGGATGCCCAACTCAGATATGCTATATAATAGCCTTTTTTTTTCCTCAATTTTAATAAGTGAATCTTATCTCAAAGCTGTTGGAATAGAACACCTAAGAAACAGATGCTTGATTGTTAAGACATTTGATTCAATAGATCAAAACACAATTATTTGGACATATCCAAGACACAACTCCTGACACTCAGCTCGAGAGATTTCGCACAGCTCAAAACAGAAAAAAGAAAAAATCAATCTTTTTTCTCATTTTCTCTCATTTTCTCACAACCCAAACACCTAATTTTTTTCCTTATCTTCTTCATTGCTTGCCCACTGCATCTACATATTTAAGCCTCCAAAAAGTGAGTAAATCTCTCTCATCATTTTACATTTTAGTTTGGTACAGGCACTGTTGGGTATAGGATTAATTGCTCAGGACTTTCATGGCTTGATTATTGTGAGATTTGGGGCATGCTAATGATAAGAAACTTTGTTCATAGGGAAATTTATTTTTATTTGAGCTTGAATCTTGTATTTTTTAGCTTCATTATATTAGGCCTTAATTTTGGGATCGTGCTTAATCATATTTTTTGGGGGGTTTAACAGTTAATATGAAATATCTTGGATTTATTCACTTAAAAATTTAAGGATAATTTTTATTTTTTAACAAAGGTGACTTCTAACTTTTGTTTATTCCAATATCCACAAATAGATTTTTTTAATGAAAAAATTTATTCAAAACCACCTGGATCAAAATGTAGATAATGATCATTTGCTTATTCTTCAATCAATTCCAAAAAGGAAGCTTCAGAACCACCGAGATATACTAAGCTATGTTATACAGAAAGCTAGATAAATATGCTGGAAACATCTATAAGAATTTTGAGAAGTTTCCAGAAAGATTTGGAGAACTCAAACTTTTCATATGTGCTTAAATTCTTCTGCAAAAACAAATTCTCAATGATTGGATTAAGTTTCATAAGTTTCAGAAAATTCTCCCAATTGCTTTGTGGTCTCTCAGTTTCTCATCACCTCCAGGTAATAAGGTCCTTTTGTTTTACATTTCTTGTTTCCCTTCATTTATAAAGATTTTGCTGCATCCGCTCAATGCATATTACTTGGCCAGCATTCAGTTTTTCTCTTTGGGATATTGAATTTTAGTTCGTAGATGAGGTTAAAGCATCAATCCACCAATCCGCCTATCTTCAGAAGACTGCAACCTTAGAAATGAAATTTGATTTAGAACACCACAGATCTGTAATTGATTTTTGAAAATACTTTGAAGTTTGAACAGCAAGTGTTCCATAACTAATTGCTTTAAAATCTTGTTTAAAACAGTGAATTTAGATAAGATTCAGTGATTTTGATGACTTCATCCAGCTATTTGTTTTCTAAATCCTACATATATAAATGTTTCCTGTGGATGGTATGATTATGGCCTCAGCCGGTGTTGCAGTGGGATTTGGTTACTGGAACGGGAGAGTGAAAGGAACAAAATAATGTTGTTATGAAGGTGCTACGTGAATGTCCTGCCTATTAAGGTATTCCATGGAACTACCCATGCTGATTATTGGACAAAATCTATGCAACCACGGCCATTGATAGAAGGACTCTGAGTTGAACATCACATGCAGATATCCAATTTCTTCACAGGAGTATAAACCGATACCTAAAGAATGATGAGGGTGGGAACTTATGTTGGTAGTTCCAGCAGATTCGGTTGTACTGTATAGAAATATATTTGGAGGAAGAACCAGCACCCTTAAAGGCTATTTGAAGCAGTTGCTTTGCTACCAGCAAGAGAGATCAATGGAGTATACAGATGATGCACAACAATGGGGCTGTTTCATCCGATTGTAAATTATTCTCCTAAAATTGGCAACAAGAAATTTAGCTTATATATTTATGCTCTTTTAAAACAGTGACTTCTAACTTTTATAATATTATTCTGCTATATTTCATTCAAAAGCATCTTTTTTTAATGAAATTAATCAAACCACCTGAATTAACTTCACAGATCCAAACTAATAATCAAATGAAGATACGTTTTTCAATTTATGGCCAGATAAATAGTAACAATTTTAAAATGGATGGCTTAAACGAGGATATTTGGTGAATGTGCTGGGAAGAGTGGGAATGGAGTCATTGCTGTTGGATGCTCCCTTTGTGTGCAAGTCTCTTGGTATAAGGCAGCCAGAACCTCAATGCTGGGAAATCTCATATTTCCTAGATACATCAAACCGAATGATCTAGATTGTATATCTGAAGATAAATGGGGCGGAGAACAGAGATCTCCGAGAAGGGCTATGCAGAGAGGCTAGCAAGGAAATATCAAGGAAACTGGTCTGTCACTGCATTCGTGAAGTTCATAGTTAACCGTAGCTGTGGAAATGCCAAAATCATCAAACTCCCTACTTGCTGCACGGTGAAAGCACTGGAGTACGTTGCAAACGAGTAAGACATCTTACCTTTTTAATTAATTCTAGTTCTGGGTATATGAACACAATCATTTCATAATTTTCAAAATATATTCCATTAATTAGAATTTAGAAGTGGCTTTATATGAAGCAAATGTGATTTGTAGGGTGTCCCAGATTAAAGGTTTGGACGTTAGTTCATATAATCCATCTATCAACGCTATTATTCCAAACTATATATGCAAGTGGAAAAATTTGGACATACTGAGAGTAGGGAGATTTTACATGGACGAAATCCTACCACAGAATCGTCTTCACTGCAACAACTTCATTTGCCTATCAGCTGCATATAACTATTTCCAGGGAGATGATGCCGCCTTCTTGGTTGCTTCACTTCCAGAACTTAAGTACTTGGATCTACATGGAGGATTCATTGAGAAGGAAGATGTTGTGAAGATATTGAAGGGCTGCAAACAACTTGTTCATTTAGACATCAGGGAGTCTGGGTTTTTGTGAAGATGATGCCGAGATATTAGAGCTTGCTTCACATATTCCTGCATTCAAGCGTGAACGGTAGCCGATATTAATTGGCTTGATGATTTGGATTTGGATTTGGATTTGGATTTTATTTTGATTTATTTTGAGCTACCTGCAAGAATACAGTTAATTATATGGATTTTTTCTCTGAAGAAACCTTTGTGCCACTTGTGCACAAGAGAATTATCAGCCACTTTGCAAAGAAGTGTTATAAAGGTAAATGGCTGGCAATGCATATGTAAAGAATTCAGAATTAGCTTTTTCCGCCTATAAAATTTTTCTATACAAAAACCAAAATGAGAACTAAATCCTCATTTTTCATAAACGGGTGTTGAAGAAACTTGTTGCTTCAAGTTAAGTTTAGTACAACTGTTTTTGCCATTTTAATATTGATATTGTAACTCATATAAAAGTTGAGTCTTGGAGTGAAAGTTAGGTTAGTCGTAAAAGTGTACCCAGTCGTTTAATAATAACCTACTCACAAGTTAATTACTCTTTTTTTTCTTTTTTTTGACAACTAACACTTTTAGTTACAATAATAAATCAGACCCACTAGGATCTAAACCCAGGACCTCTTCTCTCTTATACCTTGCCTTTTTCAAAGGTAGAATGTTTTACCACATAAACTAGCCATGATGAGATAAAAACACTTATTCTTTTTTCATATGGCTGAGCATAGCTCTCCCCATATCATGGAAAATACTTAACCTTGAGTTCTCGAATATTGAAAGTATATTGATGACCACCTTGTATGCTTGCATACTTGGATAGTAGGTGAAACCATCAAACCTTTTTGTTTAAATAATCAACGATTATATTTAATATTTATCCTTCCATTCCAGTTATTTAAGTCAAAGTCATTTTAAAAGGACAATTTATTCTGATTGATTGAATATAATTAGAACTTCTAAAAACTATAGACTCCAAGGATGTTTAGTAAATATTTGAGAGGGTTGCATACCAATAAATCTCTTCTTCTTTTTTATCGTTGTATTGTTAAGCATTGGTGTGCTCCATGGATGTAATGATCACATTAACGGTTCAATCTCGTGATTTGATTAACATTTGTACCCATCCATTTATTTTTTGATGTGATCTTTACTCATGCGCTTTAATTAGATCTAATTATGCTTATACCTTGTTTTAGGATTCAAAATAATTTTTTAGTTTTTACAATCAACACATAGATAGAAGACCAAAAAGTATATTAGTACACATTGTAGATTTTTAGAAGAAAACTATTTTACAAGTGATAAGTTCACGAGTAATGTTTATTGCCCGAATTCTATAGTTTTATTGGTAATGTTAATGAATTGGTTGTACTCTCTCCTTTTCCTAGTATCTTATCTCTGTCATAGGCATTGCATCTTGTTAGTTATATTGATTTTTTTGCAGAAATATTATCGAGGTTTTATCATTGCAACTAGTTCTGGAAAGAGAACCCACACCTTTGTCTTGGACTTTAATGGCTCTTTCCATTTCTCCTTTCCTACATCCTTCTCGCTTCCTTTGCTGCTGTTCAAGTCAGCCAAGGCCTCAAGGGTCAGGCATGCAGCTGCCATCCTTATGGTTTAAGATATGACTTTGTGCTTGGGTGTTGGTATTTTGGGGTATATATTTTGTGGTGGGGATGTCCATGTGTTCACTGGATCTATAGGCAGTAGTTTGGGTGGAATTTTGATAGTGGTCGTTTGTCTCGGGTGGTTGGGTCGCGGTGGTGGCATTGGCATCTCGAGGGTTCGGCAGCTCGGAGGGCTGCGGCTCGGTGTCCTTTGGTTTCAAGGGTGGGGGGCTATTGAATGGGGTTGAGTGGGGGTTGGGGTTGTTGGTCTCAATAGGGTTCAAGCGGTGGTGATCTTCTTTGCCAAGTTCCAATTGACTGTGTAATCCTTTATTGTTTTTAATTTTTCAATGTTTTAGTTGTATGTCTTTATTTTTTATCTTTTGTTCTGGTTGTTATTATATTGGTATTTTCACCTTGTCCATGGGGACTTTGGCTTGGTTTGGAGCACCATTCGCTTGGTTTGGTGTTCACCTTTTTTGGCTATTGCCTGACACAAGCTTCAAGCTCTCTTTTGATTTGACATTCTGTTTTTTTTTTTTTTTTCAAACTATGGTTTAGCCTATTGGTTAAAACCTAATAATAAAAGAGATAACCTTAAACATAATCAATTACGCAATTGAAAGGGAAATGTCTCGCACACTAGCATCAGAATGGCTAAGTGATTTTGTGATTTTTTTTTAATATATATAAGAAAATACTTCAAAGCAAAATAAAAATAATTAAAACTGTTATATGTAAAATTGAAATTATTCATATTTTGTTTGAATTTTAGAACATAAAAAGGTTTTTCTACTTTCTACTCTTCTTTTTCCTACAATCATCCCAAAAAATGCTGCATCGAAAGGTGGAGTTTTAAGAACTTTGGAAGATGAAAGTGTATGAAGTTTTAAAATGAAACACTTGGTAAGTTGAAAAGTGGTCAAATAAATCTCTCAAAATATTTGATGCTTAAATAGATTTCTACCCTCATGATATATGGGAGAACTCATCGTTCGTTTCGAAGAGACGAGCGATAAAGTATCATAAAAAAATTTCTACTGCATTAGTGAAGTTCGTAGTTAACCGTAGCTGTGGAAATGCTCCCCTATCTTCACCGACGAACTGGATTATGTTACAAACGAGTAAGGCATCTCTACTTCTACATTATTGCTATGAAAAAGAAAAATCATCCTTTGACCAAAGCTCTGATAGTCTATACCAAATGCTTCCAATCTACAATTCTCCAAAATTCCAATTAATTGTCCTCGCATAAATTTAATTCTGATATGTAGGTATCCCAAATTTTAAGTATTTCGACGTGGGGCAAACGACACTAATCATCCTATGATTCCAAAATTTATCATGTTGAAAATTTTGGAAATCTCTGCATGAACAATGTTACTTGAACTTAAATCCTCACCAGATCGGTCTTCACGCCACAACTTCATTGCCATCAGCTCCTTATAACAACATTGGGAAAGACTTAGTGCTGGCATTGGCTGACTCCACATCCAGAACTTATGTACTTGGATCTACATGGAGGAGTCTTAGAAAATGAATATCCTGTGAAGATATTGAAGGGTTTCAAACAACTTTTTCATTTAGACGTCAGGAATTGCAAGGGATTCGGTGATGATGACAGACGAGATATTAGAACTTGCGAGGGTCGCTTCCCATATTCAATGATGATGCTGATATACCTCATAACGAGTATTTAGATTTGGAATTTTATTAGTGATTTTGGGATATATGAATACAGTTGGTTTTTGGTGAGCTTGTTAATAAGCAAGAGCCGTTGCAAGAAACTCGCTTTTGCATGTGCCTCTTTATCTGATATAAGAGGAATTATCAGCCGCTTTGAAGATTATACAACCTATAATTTTGTTTTACTTTAGCTTCTATCTTGCAATCTTCTGTCCCAAAAAAATATTTTATATTTTATTTTCATTCTGTTGTCAATTTCCTTTTGTCTTCTCTAACAAGCATGCATGAGGAATGTTCATCGAGCTTATCCTTGTTAAAATTATGGAACCCAATTATTAACAAGAATAATAAGAGAAAACTGAAATTTTATTGGAATGAATAACTTATCAAAATTACATACAAAGGTCTTTATATAGACTTACTAGAAAAATCCTAATAGGAAAAAAACTCTAAAGTGCTAAAGAATAATAAACCTACCAAAATAGAAAAATAATCCTACAAATAATATGAATATATTATGTTCTATAATATAATATAATTTAACATTTCCCCTCAAACTTACGATGCAGCAGCTATAAGCACCAAGAGTTTTCTAACTAGAAAACAAAACTAGAAAACATAATGCCAATTGATACCAAATTGTAGCTAACTAGAAAACAAAATTAGAAAACATAATGCCAATTGATACTAAATTGTAGAGAAAGAAACGATTTCAAAAGAAATCGGAAGAGAAACAATTGCAAAGAGAGAAAGCAATATAAATCGGAAGATCGACAGCAAGAGAAACAATTTCAAAAGAAATCGAAAGCGAAATAATTGTAGAGAGAGAAAGCAACATAAATCAGAAGGTCGTCAAAAAGAGAAACAATTTCAAAAGAAATCAGAAGAGAAACAATTGTAGATAGAAAGAAACAAAAATCGAAGATCGCAGAGAGACAATTTAAAAGAAATCGGAAGAGAAGCACTGCAAGAGAGAGAAAGCAAAGAAAAACGAAGATCGTCAAAGAGATAAATAATTTCAAAAGAAATCGGAAGAGAAACAATTTAGAGAGAAAACAATAGAAATCAAAAGATTGTCAGAGAGAAATAATTTAAAAAGAA
Organism: Tetrastigma voinierianum; assembly: GCA_016808115.1. Lineage (NCBI taxonomy): Eukaryota > Viridiplantae > Streptophyta > Magnoliopsida > Vitales > Vitaceae > Tetrastigma > Tetrastigma voinierianum. Next base: position 6,800 of record JAEQBH010009737.1, on the reverse strand, counting down.
ATCAGAAGAGAAATAATTGCAGAGAGAGAAAGTAGTAGAAATCATAAGATCGTCAGAGAAAAATTTTAAGAAATCGAAAGAGAAGCACTTCTAGAGAGAGAAAGCAGCAAAAATCTGAAGATCGTTAGAGATAAACAATTTCAAAAGTACTCAAGTTTGAAGAGAAAAACGAAGGAAACAAGAATCAAAAAACCGATTAGGGTCACCACAGGATTCAACAGCCTTTCTTCAAAAAATTTCATCTTCAAGAATCATCTAAATGCGAAGCCCTAACTCGTCACCACAACCAAATTTTATTTCATCACCGAATTTAAACTTCTCCAACTCCAACAACCCATCCAAATCGTGATGAAACTGCAAGAACATAAAGAAATAGACAACATAAACTTCATCTAGGTTCGTCTTCACATCAATCCCAAAGTCGATCTCAAAACCCTATGACACTGTAGTTCTTTCATCATCTCAACATAAGAAAGCCTGTCGTCTTAGTCTTAGTCAAAAACGGCGAAAGGTTTCTTCACGCATGACTCTGATACAATGTTAAAATTAGGAAACCCAATTGATAACAAAAATACTAAGAGAAAACTGAAATTCTTATAGGAATGAATAATCCTTATAAAAATTACATAATAAAGGTCTTTATATAGACTTACTAGAAAAATCCTAATAGGAAACAAACCTAAAATGCTAAGAATAATGTCTACCAAAATAGAAAAAGAATCCTACAAATAATATGAATATATTATGTTCTATAATATAATTTAACAATCCTCAATATATATAGAGAGGGAGAGATTTGAAACGTACATGAAATTTGATACTATTGTTATTGTAATTCTTATATCAATTCTTGTATCCAACTTTGAATATTTCACTTGAAGTTAATTGGTATAATGTAAGTGGGTGCAACATTTTATAGCATTCGGGATTACACTCCATAAGTCTATAATATAATTAAATTGCTTGATTAACTAAGTTTTCTTGAGATGTCAAAATCTTTTAAGCTCAACTCTCAATTGAATTGCTTGACTAGTTGAAACATATTTTAAACATAGGATTTTAAGCATTATTATTATTATTATTATTATTTTTTAGAATATGAAAATTTTTTACTTCCTCAAAATTTTAAAATTAATTTTTCATTAAAAAAAAAACCTTTAATGAAAATTTATTCAAAAACCACCTGATTAAACTGTTGCATCCAAACTTTAAATAGTAGATTATTGATCATTTGCTTATGGTCTTTTCCCTTTTTTTCAATCCTTCTTTTCTTTCACTTGCTTTTCAAACTTTATTCTTCTCTCTTCATCCAATCCCAAAAGGAAGCTTCAGCACCACGGTAAGAGAACATGCTAAGTTATGTGCTGTGAAAAGATAACAAGCTGGAATAAAATATCAAAAAAATCATGAAAAGTTGCAGAAAAATTCGGAGAACTCAAACTTTTCATATGTGCTTTTAATTGCAAAAGAAAATTCTCACTGATTTTGATGAACTTTAATCTCTCTCTCTCTCCCTCTTCTCCTCTGAGTTCTCCCTACTGCTTTTGTTGCCTCTGTTTCTCATCCCCTTCAGGTAATTAAGTCCTTTGTTTTACATTTCTTCTTTCTCTTCATTTATGAATAATTTCCTGAAAATACTAAAAAAGTTTGGTCACTGTGTTCCATGAGCAATTGCTTTAGATTCTTGTTGAAAATCAGTGAAATTTAGATAAAATTCAGTGATTTGGATGACTTTTTCCAGCTATTTCTTATCTAAATCCTACATGTACGTGTAATTGTTTCTCTAATATTTGGGCTGTGGATGGTATAGACCATCTCCACAATGGGTGTTGCAGTGAACTGCTACTGGAATGGGATAGTGAAAAAGGAACATAATGATGTTGTTTACGAAGGTGCCCAAATGAATGTCCTGCCTATCAAGGTATTCCATGGAACTACCTATGCTGGATTGTTGGACAAAATCTATGCAGCCACGGCCATCGACAGATGGACTTTCGAGTTCAACATCATATGCAGATATCCTATTTCTTCACAGGAGTATAAACTGATACCTATAAAGAATGATGATGTGACGCCCCAAAACTCGGGGCTCCGTTGACAACCCGTCAACCTTAATACTGCAACGTCGGGTAACCTAACACCACTCACGGCACCCACGAGTCTCCTTTCTTTGTAAGTGGAGCTCTACCCAAGGTAAAACCCGTCCCACTTACAATGACCGCATTGTATCCATATACATGCGAGTAAAATAATGGCCACTTGGGCCCCTGCATTAATACCCACAAAATACATCAACTATATACAATAGTTCAAGAGTTAATAAATTACTATTTACCAAACATATATCAAAATTTAGAATTTTAATACGTGTTATACAAAACGACACCCAGCCACAAGCCGATTTTCTAAACACGGCCTCTAGTGAGTGTCGTCCTCCCATACACTCCATGTAAAATTTAAATAGTGATCCGACAGGCGAGCAAAGCCCAAGAGTGATAATTTGCTAGCGTGGTTACTCTCACCTAAGTGCATGTCATGGCAAACAATCACATCCAAGCAATTACATGAACCTACTCGAATGTTTATATGCCCAATCCATGTCCCGAGTCTCACCGACTTCACATATGCCTAAGCCGAACGCGAGTAAAATATCTCGCCAAAAATCTTTGTTCTCGAAAAACTTACTACCGAGATTCGATAACATATTGACTACCCTCCGAGGCGAATATGTTGATAACCTCCAACACCATGGGCCCTTTCGACGCGGAATTGTTAGACAATCTCCCAACACGACTTAAAATCTTCGTCGAAATTCCTTTCACAAACGCTACGAGCCATGTTATGCACTCACTCCTAATATTCTAGGGCCTCGCTGCATATGGAATGCATTATGCCAATCCCAACAAACTCATGCTAATATATAAACATGTATATACTAACATAATTAATCCACATAAATCATGTTATTAAATTCACATCAACAACACTAAATCGCCACGGGCTAATTAACAAGCACAAGCAATTCATTTTGAATCACTCAACATCATAAAATTAACACCAAAATCACGTAATTATGTTCACGTGAATGCTGAAACCCCAGTTGGCAATCGTTTGACGGCCACAACAATGGGGATTTTCTTCACTTGGTTCAAAGCTTTTGAGACCGAAAACATGACTAATTCAAGTCTCAGAACATCCCCAACCATTTACATGGCTCTTAGCCAAATAATAACACAAGTAGGAAAAGATCTCTACCTCTTGGAGTTGTCGGAACTCCACAAAATAGGTGCCAACGCGTAGCCCTCACCGCGTAGAACAACTTTACTTCTAGCCCGAAGCGAACCGATGGTTTGAAAGCCCATAAATCTAGAGAGAAGTCACACTTTCTCTCTCTAGAATTTCAAAACCCAACTTTCTGCCACTTTTTGCTCTCTTGCACGTTTTCTACTTCAATTTGAAGAAGAAAACTATTCATTTTTTTTTTGTCTTTTCCTCATTTACATTTCCAATAATTCCATCCATGTCTCTTTTATCTTGATTTTTGACACTTGACACAATCTAGACCATTTATCTCATCCTCTCACTAATCATGCAACATAAAAGTCACATGGGTACACGGCAGCTAGCTGGTTTACATCACATGTCCTTCATGAGCCGTTTTAATGCATCCGCACCCGTGCTCGAAAACGCGGAAATTCGATCGCCTCGAATTCGACGTGGTAGCTAGATTTCTTCGCGGAGACGATTCCAACGCGTAAGTCCGCTTCATCATCGAGATCTAGAAAAATTTCGGATTTTTACAGAAATTATCATTTTACCCTTTTTCAGAAAATTAGAATTTTCCCGGGTTTTACATTCTCCCCTCCTTGAAAGGAATTTCGTCCCGAAATTCTGGACAATCACAACAACTCACATGCATATTCAACGTGCATTATACCATGCATGCAAACTAGTCATTTAAGTATTAAACGACTAACCCACGTACCTTCATCCCTAAACAAGAGGGGATAGGTGGCTCGCATCGTGTCCTCGCGCTCCCACGTTGACTTTTCCACTCCACGATGCTGTCATAGCACCCTCACTAGCCTCACAGTCTTGCGTCGCAAAACCCGATCTCTCGCTATCCACACACACCGGTCCTCCTCGAAGGTCCCATTCGTGTCAATCCTCACCCTCCCCCAATCCACCATACATGAGCCGGATCTCGAGTGCAATTTCAAGAGCATGGAGAAGTGAAATACCTCGTCGACACTCGACATGCGTCGGGCTATCAACCTGGCACGCTATAGTGCCTACCCTCTCGAAGATCTCGGGCGGGCCCAAGAAACCCCGGCGATAGCTTCCCCTCGCCGTCGAACTCGACCACTCATCTCTAGGCATCACCTTAAGAAGACGTGATCACCAACCTCGAACTCTAAGGGTCGACGTCAGACATCAAGATAGCTCTTCTCTCTCACGGGCCCGAGTCAGTGGAGAGAAGACGCTCGTCAGATCAAGCTCACCTTCCTGAGGTGTCTTTAATCGATCAAAGACTCGCTGGATGCAGCTCCTCTCCACCTCGCACCCAACACCTTCTCGAGGGAAAATGCTCTTCCCAGCCTACCCTTATGATCCAGATCGATGCTCGCAAAGATGTCCCTCTTAACACCGTATAGTCCTCACCAACAATCATCCATTTCCATGGAGTGGAAAAGCTAGACATGGTCAGCCTTATGCCCATAGCCTTTTGGAAACTCTTCCAAAAGTGAGCCATAAACCTCGGGTCTCTATCCGACACTATGAATACTGGTACTCCAAGAAGCTAGACTATCTCTCAAATGTACAACCGGCAGAATCTATCTAATGTGAAGGTCATCCACACGGCTAGAAAATGTGTCGACTTCGTGAGATGGTCCACTATCACCCATATCGCATCATGTCCTTGAGGTGTCCGTGGCAAGTGGGTCATAAAGTCCATCGTGATGTGCTCCCACTTGCACTCAACCACCTCCAATGGATGAAGTAGCCCTACTTGCTTCTGGTGCTCAGCCTTAACCTGCTGACACGTGAGACATCGTCGAACAAAGTCCCCTACGTGTCTCTTCACTCAGCCTCGCAGTACCGCAACTAAGATCCTAGTACATCTTCGCGCCACCGGATGCACAACAAATCGAGCGTGGAAACTCCCCGAGAATCTCTTCCTCAAATCGGGCCAACCGGGGAACCACTACCCATCCTCTATACCGAAGACTACCATCCGCGGACGGTCCAGCCTCGTCACCTATACCCTCGACCGCACTCCGGCCCCCGATTAACACTATCTCCGCGTCCTGTCCCTGGGATTTGATCACTCTACTCAATAGAGAGGTGTAGCTACTAAACTCCCCAACATACCCTAAGCCTGCTCATTGTACTGTAACCCAAATTGTCCCATAATCTTGAGCATCCGCCACTCCCGGGAAGCTATACTAGCCAATACTCGATCTCCGATCGAGGCGCTGCCACTCACATTTGCTCTTACTGTGGTGGTAACGCAAAGTGAAGTCATAATCCTCTAGGAACTCCATCCATCTGCGTTGCCTCATATTGAGGTCTCGCTGCGTGAAAATATACTTCAGACTTTTATGGTCTGAGTACACCTCGAACTCCTCGCCATATAAGTAGTGGCGCTAAATCTTCAAGGCGAAGACTACGCCAACTCCATGTCGTGTGTGGGGGTAATTTCCGCTCATGACTCAATCGACGGGAACCATAAACTACTACTCCTCCCAACCGCATCAAAACACATCCCAATCCGCCTCGAGGCATCACAATACACCGTGGTACTCGTCCCGTCCCGGGGGGACTATCAAGATAGGAGCTGTAGTAAGCCTCCTCTTCAACTCCTGGAATGCCTCCTCGCATCGGTCATCCCACTCAAACTTGACCTCCTTTCGGGTCAATCTCGTCATAGGTGACGCTAATCGGGAGAAATCCTCAAAGAGTCTCCTGTAGTACCCAGCCAATCCCAAGAAACTACGTATCTCGAAGACTGACCGACCTCTCCCAACTCATCACTCGCCGACCTTCTCTCCTCGTCCATCGACACGCTCGATGTCGACACCACGCGGTCCCAAAAATCTCACCTCGCAGTTTCTCAAAACTCGTACTTATTGAACTTGGCATACAATTGATGATCTCTCAACAATTGTAAAACAATCCTCAAGTGATACTCATGCTCACACTCTGATTGGGAGTAGATCAAAATGTCATCCACGAAGACTACGACAAACTGATCTAGATAGGGTTGGAATAGCCTATGCATGAGGTCCATGAATGCCGCTGGCACATTCGTCAATCCAAAGGGCATCACTATAAACTCAAAGTGCCCATAACGTCCTAAACGTTGTCTTAGGGATATCCGCTCCCCAACCTCACCGATGATAACCAGTGCCAAGGTCTATCTTGGAATAGACTCGCGCTCCTCTCAACTGATCAAACAAGTCATCAATCCTTGGCAATGGGTACCGATTCTTGATTGTAACCTTGTTCAACTGTCTATAATCAATGCACAGTCGAAGGGTCTTGTCCTTCTTCTTTGATAAATAGAATTGAAGCGCCCCATGGTGAAGTGCTCTACGAATGAAATCTTTGTCTACTAACTCCCGTAATCGGGACTCGAAGTTCCCGCAACTCAACCGGTGTCATCCTATGCGGAGTCATAGAGATGGGCCAAGGAACAGTAGGTGTAACTTAATAATCGGGTCTATAACCTCGCTGAGGCAATCCCGATATCTTATTCAAAAACATCCTCATACTTGTAGACCACTAGAGGTAGATCT
>JAEQBH010009736.1:0-49968 GCA_016808115.1 Tetrastigma voinierianum | reverse complement strand
AAATGAAGTGCACTGACTGCTAATACCTTGAAAATTTGTTTGTTAAATAGTGAAGCAGTCTCACCCCCAGACCCGAACAAAATCGGGCATTATGAAGCAAGCAATTTGTTGTTTCAAATAATTACAGTGTCAGAGAAAAGCAAATCTAAAATGCTAAATATGTGAGGAAACATAACTGTGTTTAGGTATCGACACAGTAGTTATGAATTAATAAATATTTAGGATAAGAACTAGTGTCCATAGATTTGCAACTTGTTATATAAAGTATTCATTTTTATCTTCTAGTAAAAGAAAATGTTGGATTTCTTTGTATTTTGTTAATTTTATTATGTCATTTGTTATTACATTTCCAAAATTTGTAATGGATGCTACAAAGACTGATACAACCCAAGGAATATTTATACTCTTGCCAATTCATCACTTCTCTATCTTAGCATTAAAGTTCATCTTGTGCTTTCACAGGTGTCCCAATGCTGCTGTTGCTGGTTGTTTTTTGCTGTTGAGTCAGTCTTAGGCCATCACCAAGAGATTCATCCTTGTCACCCAAAATACTTCACTTCTATGGTTATACTCAGTGCTGTAATAGCGCCTGTAGTGTCAGAAGTTGGTCTTGTTCTGAACCAGCTTTCTGTCCCAGAATATGATTTCCATTCACCCAAGCAGGTACTATTTAATCTCCTTTAGTTTTAAAATTTTCTTCATTTCTTACCACCCAATTAAAACCTGTGCTTAGATCCCAGATTTTTCCACCAGTTGCTTCTCTTATTACTTAAAAATTCCTTTGGGAGTCATCTAGTTAATTCCACCACTACCACAAATCTGTTACTACCATCAGTATCATGTATTGCCTGCACTTTAGCCATCACCCCGCATACTTGGCCTCCCATCAAAGCCTTATAATATAGAGAAGAATTTACAAAGAGAGATGAAAGATCCTGGAAATATAAGCAATTGAAGCAGAAAATGAAACAAAGAATATGAAGAAATAAGAAACACATTCCTATGGCATGATGACCCAGTTGCCTTGAGGAGGAAATAATCCCTAAGAAACAAGAGGTCTCTGCCACTAATATCCATACCCCATGACCCACTCCACTAAAATTATTACCGCCAGCTGCCAACCAGAGCCCACTAGCTTTTATAAAATCCCCAACAATTGTTCCCTTATGGTTCTCGAGTGGCAATCTGCAATCCACACTCAAACCAAGAGGGCCTATCAAAGTTAAATTTCATATGTTTTATAGCAGAAGAATCCACTTGTCAATATCGAACATGCTCCTCACGAGAGACAAATCAATGTTGATTCAAGTAAGAGTGATAAATTAAATGGATGGTACATTAAAAGAATTGTGAGATAAAACGTAGTTTCTGCGGTTACCCACGCATCTACTACTACCAATACTACTACAAAGGGCATTTCACTAAGCCGATCACCCAATAAGCTTCATATAGAATGGGTTCTGTCCGCCAACATCACCTTGTAAGGCTCATCTTAAAAAACCTACGGAAAGAACTTGGTATGTGAAATTCTCTTTGGGTTGTGTGCATGCAGGGCGAAATGTAAATAGTTGTCCAGCTTGAGGGTTGAACCCAAAGGTTATAATGCATATCTTGATTTTGGCTTGTTTTTGACAAATGGAACCAATTATGGAGCAAGAATAAGTCAATCAAGCAAAATAAAATCAGTCATATAATCAACAAATTCATGTAATGCTGGAAACCACCTTAAGTCCCTAGGTATGCACAACATAAGGTCTATTAATTGCCAAACAATCCACTAAATATGAAAGAGGAGATAAACCCCCAATATATTTCACCTACACCAGGCGTAAGGGTCCTAAGGCTGACGTGGCAAGCACATGAGAGAATATTCTTCATATAGAGGTAATGGTAAGTACAGCAAAAGGTAGTCGAAAATTAGTGGGAAGAGGTCGTGATAGAGGAGAGTTGAGCCCCTCTAATAGCTCCCTTTGCTTTGTTGTTTCTGTTATGAAGTTCTTCTAATTGCTAGAAACCCAAGAGGATACACTGATTTACCTACTTGTACTCCCTAGCTTCTCATGTTTTTAGCACCTATACACCCTTTTTTTTCACGAGTTACATAACACTTCCTGTTCTTTTGGTGCATCACCCTCAAGCACAATGTTGAGGTTTCAAAGCAAATCAGTCTTTCAACTTTTAGTTTGCTAGATTTCTTTAGAATTTTCTTCAATATTTAGAAAGACAAATGCTCATGGCTATAGATGATCTCTCATGAATATATTTCAGCCAAGACGAGCTTGTATTGATTTATACCCAAAACCTAAGGCTTATATTAGGAAAGGGAGTTTTACATCATTTAAAAAAAAATTTAAAAATATGAAGATGAAATGAAGATTTTAGTTTTTAAAATGACCAATGTTTCTGGACATCCTGCAAGGATTTTGAACATACAAAGTGTATATTTGAACATTGGGTGTATTTGAATGTCTTGAAGGATGTTTGAACACTCCCTACAGGGCATTTAAGCATTTAACCTTCGGAACCATTTTTCAACTTCTTTTTTAATGTGTATGACCAAAGTAAACCCAAGTTAGTCTTTCATAGCCATTTCTTAAATGTTACTAACTCTGAATGCATATACCTCAAGCTTGGTCATCTCTGAAACTGTAGAAGTTGATTGAGGCCAGACAAGACCACTAAAGTCTGATGGTTCCGTCACAGTAAGAAACGTGAACAACAAAAGTGCTCTTCAACACCAGAAGAAGATAACCTATAGATCTGCAATACTTATGTTTGTGACACCTGCCCCCTTCCAAGTAAAACAATCTCTGTCACAACTCCATAACAGAAGGGGACTGGAGATACAGGTGGTTGGTCAATTCCCTCCTCAAACATTTAATTAGTCAGGGCAGGCGTCCCCATCGATTGTAATCGATTAGGTATTCCTTATTCAGTATGAGAATAGATTCTATTGTAAGTTTCATAATTTGCTTAATTTGTGGTTTGAAGATTCATTCTTGCCAGAATAAATTGTTTTAAAAAAATCTTTATATGCGGATATTTTAAGCTTTTTTATTTTAACTGTATGGTTCTTTTCTGCAAAGGTTATTCAATCCAATTTCAGAACTTCCACTGTATCTCTTAAGTTGGGTATCCTATGGGTTGGTATCATTGGCCTTATCTATGCGGCACATCTTGCTCTTTGGCAAATCGCTTGATAATCCCATATGATGTTGGCATTCCAAGGCCAAGCTTCCCTGTAATGGGCGGCCTATCTGTTGGGTCAGAGTAGCCTTGGCATATCCTGAAATTCTTTACTGGGGCTTTGAGAACGTTGACATATTGTTGGAATCTCGACCATTTGTGAAAGGCCTCTCTGCTGATCTATTGCTTCAGCTAGTAGCTGTCAAGATAGTAGCAACTTCCTTGTGCCGGGCCTCTGGATTAGTCGGAGGTTACTATGCTCCATCTCTCTTTATTGGTGCAGCAACAGGAATGGCCTATGGAAAATTTATTACTATTGCCATTTCCCAGTTCGATCCAGTGTTTCATCTCTCCATTTTGGAAGTGGTATCACCACAAGCATATGGCCTGGTATTGTTCTAAAAAGGATACTATTACATCCAGTAAGATAATGTTTTATTTTGGCCAATTTCAAATCTAAGTCACACCACTGGAAAATTTGATATTTTTGATGCATCATATTTCATATTAGAAAACAGATGCTATATTCATGGTTGAAAGAAAATCACCTGTCCTAAAGAAGTATGAGATCTGCCATCATCATTAGTTTGAGGCATTATTGTTTCTGAAGTGACTAATTCATTTCTTTAGGATGGGTGAAACCTCCATGTCAATATTCAACTTCAAGGTTCTATATTATGTAACCATCTCTCTTAATTGTGATTGCCCTGACCAAATTATATGGAATGAAAATGCTATCCAAACAAACCTTCGTAAATAAGTGATCTCCCCATTGTTTGCTGGGATATTTGGAATGATTTCCTCTACTCATAAACTACTAGATTGGTATTGTTATTAACACTCTCATAATTCCACAAATGGCTACCAGTTATAGGTAGCATGAACTTTCTTTGGATTGCTTCATCAAGAATGCTGCATAGACCTTACTGTGCACTTTTTGCAGGAAACTGATATTCTTTTATTGTGTGGTTTTGAGAAAACATTATTTTGTTGCTGTGCTGATTTTAGTCTGTATGATAAGGAAACCATGGGGGAGTGATGCAGATTGTATCTGATTTTACAAAATTGTGACCTGAGATATAGCCAAATGGTTCAATGATCTAAGTTGTTTAGAAGTGGTTTTTTCAAGTTCATCGAGTTTTTTTTTTATATGACAAGGCACAAACAAAAAAAAAGGAGAAAAAAAACGGAATCATAGCATTTGGGATTGAAAACCTTGCAACATGGTGTTAATCAATTTGTTTCTCTTCATTCCATGCTAATATTTGTAATCTTGTTTCAATGTTCGATGGCCATGATGTGGCTTATTATTGGAGAGCTTCAACTTGCAGGTTGGCATGGCTGCTACTCTTGCAGGAGTGTGTCAAGTGCCTCTCACAGCAGTTTTGCTTCTCTTTGAACTGACGCGAGGACTACAGTTGAAGTTCTTGGTCGCTTCTGGGAGCTGTTGGGTTATCTTCATGATTACATCTGGGCAGGCAAAGAGAAAGGGTGGTGTTAAATCCTAAGAAACGAAATTTGTCCTCCCCTGACCCTAGTGCCATCTTCAGGTAATAGTTGCTGCAAAGGAATCATATGCAAGTAACCCTTTGTGAAGTTGAAAGTTCACTCTGTGTTGATGATTCCAATAGCGACACAAGAGCTAGAAAAGAGGATTTTTTGTTTCACAAGCCATGAGAACAAGATTTTGCGACCGTCTTGATGAGTACATTACTTACAGAGACAGTGAGTCTAATGCTTGAGGAAAAGCAGACGTGTGCAGTAATCGTTGATGATGATCATCTCTTGATTGGTTTACTGACACTTGAAGACATTCAGACATTCAGCGAAAGAGAAAAAGCTAGAATAAAAAGACCCAAGGTATTTCATCCTACTTTTAATTACTTTTTAACCTTAGAATTAATTTTCAAACATTCAGTTATCCTAAACTTGGTTGAAATTGAGTGCACGAGCAAATTCCAATTCCAAATCCTGGTTCAATTTTTTTTTTTTTTTTTTTTTTTTTTTTTTTTACCGCGGGAAAAAGCAACAAAGGAAACAACTAAAAATCCAGTATGAAGATATGTAGGGCAAGTCAGGGAGTAAGAAACAAAGAGGAGAGCAGTTTGTTTGCCATAAGAAGTTGCAAATTTCAAATGGATACAAGAAATAAGTTGAAAGTTGTTTTGTAAATTGTTTCTATTTGATTGTGGGAGAGAAAGGACTGATAAAAAACAAGCTTAATTAGTATTGAATACTGTATACTCAATTTTCCACTTTTGTTGAAGACTTATTGATTTAAATACTAACTTGGGAATCATTTGATAGGTCCAAGTCAGTTTTTGCACATTGCTTTGGGAACATAATCGACTAATTTTTGGTTCCATTACAGGAGCTTCTAGTATCTGAAATATGTTATTTGGATGGTGAAAAATGTCGAGTGCCATGGACTGTAACGCCAAGCATGAATCTCTTTTCTGCTCGAATAATCATGAACACACTTGGTGTGAGTCAACTTCCAGCTCCCAGATCAAGTTGGAAGACCGCAAGACATCCAGTTGGCCTCTGGTGGGAATGTATCAGCCTTGCTTTCTCAGGTTTGGATTTTAATTTTCCACATAATGATTTATACATGATCCATTTCCCAGGGACCTCCTGTGCCTCCCTCAACCCCCAGCAAACTTTTTTCAAAATATCATCAAAAATCGATTTTATGAGGCTTGATTCAATTTTGAAAGTAGATGAATGTATTGTCAAATGGTTTCTACCCCTGAGGGTTTTCTTTAATTTATTCTCCGAAATATTTTTTATATTTGCTTGAAGCTTCCTGGTTTTTCAAGTGCAGGGTAATTAGAAGTACCGTGAGAGAATACCTGAGCTATGCTTCCACGCCAGAGAAGGCATGACCACTGACTGATTCAGTATCAAAGTTTGTCTTGGTATTAATTTCATTACTGGGCAAGGCCATAAAGAATACCTCCAAAGAAGGCATCACCATCTAAGCCAAATAGGTCCATGATTATGGAATCTATCTCCTGCAGGTTAGCATATATTTACCACCCGTTTCTGCATACCAGCTCCCTGTCTCCGCCTGAAAGATCTCTTCTGGTCAAGGAATCGCAACTGAAGAACAATATTCATAAGGGATCTGAAGAGAAGGGAAAAGTGAAACCCATCTTAATCACCCTCAAGTAAATCAAGCCACAGAAAAGTTGGTTTTTGTTATACTCCTAAAGCTTTTTATAAAACTTTTTGAGGAAACAATAATCCCATTTTTTTGACTGCGTCAGCAGCCAATTCATTGGTTTCATGGGCTTGTGCTTGAGTTTTTATTTTTTGTGGTTTCTTTCAACATAGCAAGCTCGAACTCAATCGAGCTTTTTTTTTTTTTTCTTCAGATGTTCAAAACTCAACTCGAACTTGACAAAGCTTGAATCAATTAAAAAATTAATAAATACTGAGATTTGACACGAAGTTCTAACTCACTAAACTCAAAGAAATAATAAAATAGTAAGGTCTCAATTAAGCTCATGCGCAACCTGCTGCATTATGATTCAACTCGACCTCGACTAACTCCCAATTGAATTCTATCATTATACGAGTCACTTGACTCGATTAACTCTCAAATCGACCTATATTCTAGAGAGTCGTAGTTCGAATAGCTTAACCTCATTTACACTCTAAGCTAATGTGCAGAGAATACTAAATTCATCTGTAGTATCAATATTTCATGCTGTTTGGGAAAATCCCACATATGGTTAGGCATTTCAATGAAAAAGGCAAGCATGATGCCATAGTCAGATTCATCCTGAAACATGCATTATATCCAGAAACTGGGCTGGCAATAACAATCATCAGCAAACATGATCATATGCCATCCCTTTGTAAGAGAAAAAAGATTCAATTAATCTGTGGACCTTAAGGTTTTATTCACTCTTGCTCAGCTCTTTAAAACAACACCAGATGTCACCACCATTTGACATACAATATAGTAGTTTTTAACAGAGTGGGAAACTTATTACCAACACAAAAACTAAAGAAGGGTCATTGACCTCTCACATAATCCAATTGTCATACCATCTAGATTGTTTCTTCTCCCATCCCTCAATATATGACACAGCATGCAACAAACGAGAGAGATTACCCAAATCTGATCACACATGCCAGGTCATTCATAAGTATCACATGAACGGTTTAAAAGAGTTGGATTTCTTACTGGTAAGAGGGCAATGACTAATGAACTTGAGGATCATTACTCTCCAGTTTTGTCCAAATAATAAAGAATATAGGAGGATGACTGCCACAAACAATAACTTATGCTGTAGCAAGCTGACCTTGTCCCAGATGCCCTCCTCCTCTTTGAAGAGGTGATTTGCAAGACAAACTTGAAGTGGATAAAAAAGAAAAATGCCAACACAATGCCACACATCTTTTATATGCAAGATTCTAGAAGCTTCCTCTTGTGAAAATCTATCCATGATCATCTCAGGTGTGGTGACTGAAACACATTCTGAACCCAGGAGCATCCAAGTGCTGTACAAATACAGTTCTACTCAGTTCAACCTCAGATTCCTTCCAGAAACGTGGGCCGTCTTGACTTGGCTGCGAAAGGATCAATCCTGACCCATAAAAGGGAGAAGATTGAAGCAAGAAGAATGGACCAGACAATGATGATGGTGGGTGTCCTGTTCTGCCGTCCTAGAAGACCCTTGAGGAAAGGATAGAGATGGACAATCACCCAGAAGGCAAAGAATAGCTTTCCCAACAGAGGTCCCAGGACTCATACCCAAGTATAGTTAATCGTATTCAACACCAGCAACCACCCCAATCAGGTTAATTATCAGAAGTGTGGTAGGTGGAATTAGCAATGTTGTCCACTTGAATGCATACAACTCAGAGAATGCCTCATCATCCCCGGCTTTTGAAGTCACAGTGAAGTTTGTGTCAACACCAGCCACTACCTTAAGAGCCCTGGACAAGGCAAAAGATGAGCTGAAACACCCAATGACCCAAAACTGCTCATTTCCACAATCATCAAGCTCAACACCACTCCATCTCTCTAGTTGCAAAGATACAGATGAACAGGATAAAAACCATACAAAATCCCAGCAGCTGACATTGCTTAACGGCGGCGAAGAAGTTTGAAAATATCAGGATAAGTGTATTGTAAAACTGAAAACTCGTCACCTAGATAGATTCCCCATACCTCTGGAGTATGAATTTGCTCAGAGCAAGCAAACAGCAGTAGGGTACAATAAGCTAGCAATGGAATTGATGCCCTGGATATACAGCTGTGATTGATGTAAGAAAGACGTTTCAACCATTTCAGACCGCCGCCATACTCCATGGGTCACCAGATAGGACAGTGCCTGCTCAAGAAAATTTCAATGAAAACCAAGGGGCCCATCGAAGCACCTGGTGCAGACGATCAGAAAGGCTGATGGGTGCAGAACCTTTAAAAGCTGGCCTGTCAGGGATGCAGTAAATGGATCGCCATCCATGGCAATGCATTTTAAACCCTGTCAAGATATCTTCTGTAACAGAACCATAGATCCAACCCACCTGAATGAATAATAGGCAAGGAAGTCAGTTCTGAAATTTCTAGAAAAATGGGATCAAATAGATATCTAGTAAACCTTACAAGGAGCAATGCAAAACATGGAAAAAAATGCCTCTGGTATTTCCAGCTTTTCATGGGCATTTTAGATATCTAGTAACCTTTTTTGTGGTGGAGGGTACCTATGGGCATTTTCAGCTTTGTTGACTAATCATTTGAGAAGGGCTTAGTCCTAAAGGCACCATGCTGAAAGTCAGTCCTTTTCCCATTTATGGCAAATTTAAAAAGAGAAATAGAGTTCTACATAACAAACATAGTAAAAGCCATCACCGTGAATAAAGCAAAGAACCTTGGTTTGGTGGATCTTGCTGCTTTATTGTTTTGAGTTATTAGAAGAAAAATGCATAGGGATAAGAAATTTATTCCAATGTCTATTTTTTAATTTTCTATTTCATTACTTATAGCAGTTTTAGGGATTCATTTGATCCCAAGCTCCCTTCTGACTCTTTCTTCTTAATAAAATTCACTGGTACAAAATTCTTAGGGGCAAAACGAGCCATATTCATACTCAATTTTCCCCAGTCCGGTTCTTTATCTTTCATAACCTGGCCAGCTAATCACATGGATAGCTTCCTTAATAGAGATGCAGGGCTTGCACCCTTTTCAAAGTACACCACCATCCTCAAGAAGAGTTGATGCAACAAACACAGGAGACTGCCCAAACTTCTTCTCCACTTCGTCGTCTTCAGACACCATAGTTGACTTTCTCACCCTAACCTATGATGACAGTTAATGATAAAATTAGACAACAAAATTGAATGTATCAAAGAGAAATTCATATAATAACAACAAACTGAAGTAATCTTGGCTTTTAAAAATTCATGCTACCAAAACCAAATGATCAAATAGGCATTCTCCAAGGTTATATATCAAACAAATGTTTATAAATCTCCATAAGCCATAGTTAGGAGCAAAGCTACTATATGGCCACTATTGTTTGCAAACCACAAACCTGACATATTCTACAAACATCTATGCGTGGCTAGCCAACATATGCCTGACACATTTATGTGTACTCCATATACAGCCAATATTATTTTTTACAGGTTAGAACTAGAACAGCACACCCGTCCAAAAATTAAATTTGAGAGAACATATGATTTGCAGGTAGGGACAAGCTAGCTTGATAAAATAGCTAAGGATGGTCAAATGAAGAGAGAGGTCATATGAGAGGCCTCTTTCAGCCTTTTCTTA
This sequence comes from Tetrastigma voinierianum, assembly GCA_016808115.1. Classification (NCBI taxonomy): domain Eukaryota; kingdom Viridiplantae; phylum Streptophyta; class Magnoliopsida; order Vitales; family Vitaceae; genus Tetrastigma; species Tetrastigma voinierianum. Next base: position 39,992 of record JAEQBH010009736.1, on the reverse strand, counting down.
AAGCTTTTGCAACATTCCAATATGTTTTAAAAAGATTTCAAGGAAGGACTTCAATGGCTACGGCTCACAGGGAGCATAAAGTCCCTAGAATTACTTTATTTGTAACTGACCAAGGCCAAAGTTATACCATAATGCTCTGAATGTAAATTATTTACTTATTTTATCAGAAAGAAAATCAATTGCATGGAAATAGAAATTTCTTATAAATATTTCTCTTCAACGTAACAATACACTCTTTAGCTTCTTTGTAAGGTAACTGGCTTATGATCTCTACCAAACTATAATTGCCATTAATTCTTAATATTTTATCTGAATACGCTCTAATAAGGGCATTGAGTTGTCCCTATAACTAATTTTAAAAGTGAATTACCACTAGGAAACTCATGAAAGATTTAAACTAGGCAATCACCAGCCTGGCCATCTGGATATTCTTTATCAGCTTACCATGTATTATTATTCATCAGGAAGCCATTCATTTGAGTATCCATTGTGTTTGGTGAAAGTAAATTAGGTCATTTTCCCAAGACAAAGCTCAAAAGACCTTAAAATGGTCTCAAAGTCATCTAAAAGAATAGTTTTTACCTTCAATGCCCTCCTCAATGCCCTCTAAAGCCAATACAGGTGCTCCAGAATCCAACTTCCTAAACTTCTGCTTCTTCTCAGACTTGGACTTTGTGGTTTTCTTTTTCTTCCTTCCAGAGCAACAACAGCACCATTTTGGCAAGCAGTTACAGGTCCTTGTCGGAGGCTTTGTTTTTGTGCATCATTACAAAAGGACTGTTCCTAAAGACACACCCGGTACCAACAACATGAATGGGTCCTTGAATCCCATCTCAAGCCTTTCATGTTGATCTAATACATAAATGACAAAGTCAATCAATAAAACAAGCTCTAAACCATCAAAACTAACTCCAAGATAGGGAGAATGCTAGGCTTACATCAAAGAATACGATGTTCCTGTTAGCATATCGATCGTGCCTATCAATCCCATCAAACCTCTGTGGGAACTGAACATAGCACACTTTCTTTCCCTGCAGTGGATCCATCATGAAACACATTGCTTCCTTGAGAGCCTTACTGTTATTGAAGTAGTGATCACAATCCAAATTCAATAGATAAGGTGCATTTGTGAGAACAGCAGAGACTCGGACCTGTTTTAAAGAATAAGCCCACCAAGAAATGATATTCAGACATCTTTACCAGAAACCTGAATGGTGGTGATTTGATCGCCCACTCACCAGAGCATTCATGGCACCAGCCTTCTTGTGGTGATTAAATCCAGTTTCTCTGGACACACAGGGACTGCTGGTAATTCGTTTCCTCTTCTAGAAACAGCAGCCCCCACTTTGACCAAGAAAAACCTAGAGAAAATCCCAAAAGAACGCTTAAAACAAGAATGGTCAGGTCAGGCTATCTCATAAATAACACTCAGAAAGACATACCTGAATCATTCCAGGATGACTCGAACATTGCTTCTCGGGCCAAAGTGTCCCATCCTGCATTGTCCAATTCTTCTCGGGACCTTTGTGAGCTTTGGCAACCAGGTTGACCCGAACTTAAATTCCTCATACTCTCTCTGCAAAAGACAATGGAAAAGAGATTTACAGACAAAGGCCATGAAAATAACTGCAGAACAATCTATACAATATATCAAGCTGTAATTCATGAACCAGTCTAGAGTCACTTAAATGAATTAGAGAGGCACTGAATAAAACTCCAGCCAAAATGCTTAATAAACTGACCATTTTTTTACTATCTATTTAATCTTTCTGAAAAGCCAGAATAATTATTTTGAGAAACTAGTGTTAGTTTGATGAGATTAAACAGAGTTGTTGAAAATGATTGTGAATTCAGCAATTGGTCAAAGTCAAATTTAGGCCAAAAGTGAGAAAAGAATGATGGAATATGATGAACATGCATCCTGAAAGAGGCACTGGTTTTCTGAGCAAAATAAAACTCTGGTGCCCGTGGCTCAATGTTGAATTTCTTGCAGAAAGGCACCCATTTTTTCGCAAATTCGGATGTTTCAGACAACGCTTCAAATGTCAACATGGCAGCACCATCATCAGAAACATAACAGGAAATCTTGTCAACTGGGTAGTCCACAGCCAGAATGGACAACACTGTGTTTGCAGTAACCAAAGGTGGCTCTTTTAAAGGATCCACCGTACTGACAAATATATCAACTGGAGAAAGTTGAGAAGGTTGACCTTCCTTATCATACCTGAGAATACCATTACTAGATATAAAACACAGATTTACCCAACAGGAAATTAATGTGCAAAACTGAAGTAGACCCTGAACTCACCTCAATGACAACCTATCTAGATAAGTTTCCCTTTCAATTGGGAGCCATTTTGGAAACTGATCCAGAATCCATGAAATGCCAAACCAGATCTCACAGATAACAGATACGAGCCAGAGGATAAGATCATTTTTAGCAGATGCAAGGTGATCCGATAATGGAAGAAGAACCCAAGAACTACAAGCCGGATAATAATTATCATTCGATATGGATTAATTTGGCTTGATGGAACAGGTAGCTTCCTTGACAATGGTTGCCTTGCCTCATCCATCCTGACCATACACACACAGATTGATTTTTAGTCTAAATCCAATTTTCATCCTTTACGCGTCTAGGAATAAAACAAAAATGCTAGGGAAAGTGATAAATATGGTAATTGCTATCAAGTAGTGCAGTCTAACATTCCAAGCTCACTATACAATCAACTAAAAAGATTATGAGAATAATTAGAAGCACGAATCGTTGTCGGGCTTAGATATTTAATGATACCGAACAAAGCTTACAAACTACAAAAGTACCAACAAGTGGTGTTAGTCCGGTGATCATAGTACCATCAACAGAGTTTGAGTACTTCAACTTAGTAGCAGAATGACGGACGAAGCCATGATAATGCATAATAGCATAATTTAACAACATGCCCCTAGTTGAGCACAAAATGCAGAAAAGGAACTGTTCAAATTTCAGAAAGCTTAAGTTTCGGCACTTACAGTGGTAGATCTGGGCCATCCCCATCATTGTCCCAATCTTTCCCAACACCATTTTCGCTTCCTTCACGCCTGCAGCTTCTCTTCTTGCTTCTGCTTCAATGCTCCATCCTCTCCCTTCCAAGCCACACCTTCCATAACCATATGCAGCCAAGTCCTTGGAAGGACCATGGACCTAGGCACTGCAATTAAAAACAAAAAATTAAAACCTAGATGTTATGGGTGCGTTTGGGGGTGGGAGGAAGTGTGTAACAAAGAGTGTTACCTGGGAGAGCAGGGATCAGAGAAAGGAAGATTCTTTTCCTCCACCACCAAGAAAAGAAGGACCAGAGCATGGTGCTCAGGGGGATATCATCAACCTGCAACACCCCAAGTAATTTTTATGATATCGCTCAAAAAGAAGAAGAAGAAGAAGAAGAAGAAGAGAAGAAATCATAAGATATGATTAGGTACCATCTGGCCATTGGTTAGCAGAACTGGAAGGCATGGTGTTGACAACTTGAGGGAGCGCAAATGGCAAATCCCTAGCACGGCCATAGGTCACGTGACTCAGCGCATACCCTCTGCAATGTACTGCATATCTTGGGTATCCCTCCTTCTCCCCACGAAATTGAACTCATTCTCCAAGTCATCAACACCATCTTCTTCTTCATCCCCTTCAACTCTAGCACATCCTGCGATTCTCTTGCAATTAGATTCGTGGGTTTTCAAGAAATCATTTAGCCAAAGAAGAAGTGAAGAAGAAAAAGAAAAGATACCCTTTGACGTTTTAGAAAGAGTCTCTGCACTGTGGGCAGACCTTTCCTTCGCTGCGCTGTACTCATAGCAAGTCCCGGTAAATCGGAATGCGCACTCATTGCAGGCCACAACAACTCCCCATCCGCAGTAAGTCCGACATCACCCCACAAATCTGGCACTGCTTGTTCCACTGATTCTTTCAATGGTTTCCTCTGCAACACCCATTTCAAGAAAATTAGTCACTGAAATCGAAGAACAAATTCCCAAAAGAACACAAAAACACATACGCCGGCAGCTTCTCCCTCACGCCGGATGACCACAAGCTCGTTTCTGTTGTGAGAACCAGCCACTAAACCAGCACTACCCATTAATGGAACAGATCTGGCGAGAGCAAATCAGTCCGTGTGTCCGCTTTTCTAAACTCAACAAAAATCTAAAGCCCAAGAAACGATTTCCGATGCAAAGATGAAAACCCAGAAGAGAAAAACACCCACACGAGACCTCGAAATGATCTCTCAAACTACATTACCGACATGGTGTGATCAGTGATGGCTCTCATCATCTTCTTTCTTCTCTTCTTCCACCTTTCTATGGATCCCTTCCTCCTCTCTCTACCTTTCTTTATCAACATCTCCGCCGACACTAGTAATGCGCCAAATCTCTTCAATTATTCACCCATCTTTCTTCTACTCTCTTCCTTTTTATCCTTCCTAATCACATCCTAAACAGTCTGTTTAGGTCAAACTTCATCTCGCCAGTTTGGCAGTTACCGCCACTGACAATCAGCTGAAGAGGTGAGAAAGTGAGAAACCCAATCAATTTTTTTTTTTTTTTAAATAATTCTCTCACATTAATATACCTTAATTATATTTATTGAATCTTCCCTTCTCCAACTATTTTTTTTTTCCATTTATAAGAAAAACCATAAAAACAAATTATTTAATATTTAGACATGACCCCATTTCCTCAAGACATCAATATATTTATTATTACTGTTTTAAAAATTAATTACAATTATTTGATAACGATGGAAGAAGTTTTTGAAGTGACCCTAGTTTTTAAATTTATTTCTTAAAAAGACCCATTTTATGTTTTAATGTAAGTTTTTCCTTCTTTAAAATTTTTTTAAGTTTTTCCTTTTAAAAGCTATTTTCCTAAAAAAAACAGTATTTTTACTCTAAAAATGGTTTTTTTTTTTAAGTACATAAATATTTTAAGATTGATTTATTAATTTGATAATATTTTATCTAGTTTCAATCCTTTTCCTGAAGGATACCTTGTATAAATGGTAAATCGATATCCATAATTCTCTTGTCTTTATCTCTTATATTCTCGATTTAAATTTTTTAATTTGATATTTTTACAAAATTGATGTTTGATGTTTATTTCTGAAAACATGTGTGCTTCTTGGTTACAAATTTTTTAAAAATGTTTTTTGTTCTAAAAAACAAGAAAAAAATAAATAGAACAAATTTGTTTCCCAAGTTTTTCTATTATGAAAAAAAAATATAAAAATACAAAAACACTAAAGAATAACAAGTAATCTCAAATAATATTAAATGATATCTATATACTTCAAAAAAAATGTTCTCAACAAAAATTATGAAAATACATAAAACCAAACAAATCATATATTTCTATATACTTTTATAAAACCAGGTATACATATTATTAATTCTTATAGACATTTGTTATAACACGCTGAGTCTAGACATTGAATCTAAACTTCAAATGCACCCAATAAAAATATTTTAAAATAGTAAGCTTTATACATGCATATATATAAAAGAATATATAATACATTAGTCTTTCATTTCTGTAGAGAAGTGTAATTTTTTCTATTTATGAATATATATATAAATTGAGGCTCATTTTTCCTTATATGGTAAATTTAGAAAGGAAAACAAGTTAAAATTACTCGAGAAGAGTGGGAAGACATGGTGGAACATAGAAAGAAAGAGAACAGAAAGAAAAAAAGAATAGGTAGCACCGACACTAAGGGGAGGGGGAAACTGATATTTTATGTGGGTCTCCTTCACCTTAACTACTACTTTAATGACAATCCTTCCACCCAATTCATACCAACTGGGGTACTGTGGTTAAAAAGCCAAACATAGCCATGGCCCCCCAATGGTCCAGCCCATCTTTGCTTAGCATCATTACCTTTGTGTGTTATTTTTCAACGTAACATAATTTATGTCATTGGGCTTACCTTATTATTTTACCCTGATATTATTCTGTATTAGTGAGAGTAGTCTTATAGAGAGAAAGAAATAAACGCATGCTACACAGTGGGAAGGGAATCAGAAAGGATGTCCCTAAACAATCTTCCTTTTTTAAGGAAAATATCAATGTGTGGTTCATATTTTAAAAAAATAATATATAGAATGAGTTTTTGTGACTATAGTTTTGAAATTTTTTAAAATATGCTTAAAATCAATTATTAATTACAGTTTTAGAGAGTGAAAGTTAAAAATCATAGTTGACATATGATAGGTAATATGCCTTGAAATTTCTATTTAAAAATAATTATTTAGTAACAAAGGTTGAGGAATCAATAAGGAAGAAAGGAACTGAACAGCTGCCCATTTCCCATCAGTTCGCTTATCTGTCATGGCCCCCTTGGTTTCTCCTCCTTCCTGTACATATCGAATCCTATCAATCTCAAATTCTAGATTTATATCAGATGTCTGTCTTAGAAATATTTTCTAGCAATTTCCTTGACCCCCCCATCCATTCTTTCTTTTTTTTTAATTATTATTATTATTGCTATTAGAATACTTTTAGAATTTAGAAATGAAAAATTATATGATACCCATTCTCGTATCATAGGCAATCTGATTCGAATTGCTTATATATAATTGGAAATACAAATACATAGGATCAATATAGTAGGTAACAAATAATGATAAATCGATATGACATGCGATGACTTTGAATAAGGCTATTTGTTCCGTGGGCCTGTAAAAATTGGAAGTATTTTATCAATCTTGGTGGAAAGATACTATCCCTAATAGGGATAAATGTCGGTACTGAATTTTTGCCCACACTGATTATAAATCTTGATCCACTCCTATGTAACCTTCTTTCATCTATTAAGAAGAAGGTGAAATGTGAAAATCCATATATAAAAGGCTTAGAACTCAACACCTATAGACTGATGAGCAGCTATGTATACACCATTGTAATCCTTGGGGCGAAGAGTTAGATGGTCACAAAAATGTAACTTACTAGATGTTTTGTGGTTTGTTTACTTTTTTTTTATCAGTTTAGATCCAATAAACAAGGGAGCAAGGCCATCCGATGGGAAGAGGGTGAGAGGGATGATGCTTAGGAAGGTACTTGGAAAGGGAATACAATCAAACACATGGACGACACTGAGAACAAAGATTGTCTTCTGACATACTCCTCCTCCTCCTCCCTTCATTCTTTTCCACCCCCATCATTTTCCCTTAACTACAAAGCTCTATAGCGTGGGGGTTTCCTTTCTTCCTCATATATTCCTGCTTCATAATTTCTGACATATAGTAACAGGAAAACACTCCTTCCATAGTTTTTCTTTTCTTTTTCCTTTCCTTTCCTTTTTTTTTCCTCAGCATATATATATATATATATATATATATATGGTGTTAAGGGTATATATATTATGAAAAAGAAAAGCTTGTTGTAATAGTAGTATAAAAGACAAAAGCAGAGGCCACGAGCAACCCCTCCAAATGGGGTCAGCATAAAATAATAAAGTATATATTCACCATCTACTTCTTTGTTGGTTGGTTCAAAGGTACAAAAGCCACGTTTTTTTATCATTTCAGGTATTGGGTTTCTTTTTCCATACCTCTATGGCTGCATTTTTTACACAGTAGACCTAAAAATAATGTTGATTTCATAATGTAAGCTTTCCATAAATTTATACAAATCTAGTAATGTAGTTAATAATCATACCTTCAATCTGGCTGTGTTCATGTACTAATTATTTCTTTCTTTCTCTTTGGGTGAGAATGATTGACCTCCATACTAATCCTGATGCTGACTGCCCACCGTACCATTGTGGAAAAAGGCTTTTACCTGTGGGTGGAGCAAAAATCTTTGATTTCATCTGAGTAGGAGAGAGAGAGAGAGAGAAGAGAGAAAAGGGGTGCCAGCTAAAATGATTAAGATGCCTGCTGGTCAGGGACCCATCTCATTTATCTCTTTGATTCAGAATTTCTGGCCACCGACATTGAGTTGTTTGACCTTGAGAAGTTCACCAAAAAAATGATGAGGAACACAAGGCTTTAATCAGATCAGAAGTGAAAATGAAGTTGTTTTTGCAATATCATGAGAATTGGGACTGAACCCAGTTGAAGCTAGAAGTTTTCATTTAACTATGAATGATCCATCAGGGTCCAATAAACACATAATTTCATTTCTGCACAGCTCTTACAAGACACCGAAATTTTCGGGTTTCACTTCATCCAGGTGTAGTGTGTCTGTAGTGAGGCTAATGAAGTGGATAAATTTCACTATGCAAAAAGGTTTAATAGCTAACATACAGTTTCCGTTCATGCAGTAGAGTTGTTCATGGCTTTGGATGCATATGGACAGGTTGATCAAATGGCTTGTTCAAGTTCTCTTGTTCAACTTTCACATTTGGTTCATCTATTGCCATAGGACATACATCTGAAGCCTGAGAATACATCAATAACTAAATAAGAACCATCAGTTGCGAAGGAAGGGAGTTTCGTCTTTATTTTATTTATATATTTTATGATAGCGCACAAATACCCCTCGACGTTTTCGTAGCCACATACGCTTAATCCTCGCTCTAAAACTTTTTTTCGAGTCCAATGATGTCCTTAACGTTGTTTCAGAACTCCAAAACGCCTCATACCGTCATCAGAGGCTCAACAATGGACAAACCAGCGTCTAATGACACTGATGTATCACCCAAATGGGCAATCAGAGTAAACTGTTGGTTGGTTGTGAGGGTGGCACTAGAATTTGTCAATTTGTTCATTCCTGCTAACAGAGAAGATGCTTGAGCTATAAAACAAACGTGCGGTATACAACATCGAAGGGCTAGTGGCCATAAACATACGACCAAACATTGTGACACTGCATGGTCTCTATCCTTATTTTTTACTTATATTGCTTTTTACCTTTGAGCAAGCAGTCTCCTCTGCATCACCAAAAGCCTGATATGTCCTGCAAAAAGCATCCTCTCTGTTTCATCCCTAAGTCATAACCAAAGAATGGTACGAAACTGATGATGGGAAGACATTGTTAACAGGTACTGTCTAAGATAAACTTTAAGGTGCCAGAAAAAGCTGTGAAAGTTCTTTTCAACATGTGTTTTTTTTTTGGGTGAAAGAGAAACTACATACGGAGGAAAACCTTACATAATCTTATTAAAATGAAGAACCACAATAATCATCAAAACCACTTTAAAACATCTCTAGAAAGTTTGACCACCAATATAGAATCAACATTGCAAATACCTTTCTTAGCTAAACAACCTACTGATATTCTATTTGAGCCCCTTGTAAGAAATACATGATTATATTTTTAATATTAAATTTTGCAAAGTCTCAAAATATTCTCCATTACTTAAAACAATTTAATTAGGTAATTACTTTTTTGTTATAACAGTCTATAATTACTTTCGACCTTCTTCAACCCTGTAAATCTAAAAATCATTGCTTTTGCAGCCAAACACCATCAAGCAAAATGTAGTTGATATATAAGCACAGATCTTATTCAACGCCAACGATTTCGATTCACTGATGAAATTGGTTTGCCAAACAGCAGCAGAAGTATCAGTGAAGGCCTTCAAATTATAATGATATTATTATTTTGAGATAAAGGTGATTTAATTACATACGTGTTGATATAAATTGTCTCCTAAAGTAAAAACATGGAGAAAATAAGATATGAAACATGTTGTAGTCCCTATTGAACACATGGAACAAAGAATACCGTATCTTAGCCTCAGGTTCCACAATTTCCTTACTCTGCTTGCAGAGGCTTACTGCAAAAAGGTAAGCAATTAAACAACAAATTTGAAGGCACAGGATATAATGAGAAAGAGAATTGAGGGGAGAAACAAAAATACCAATCTTCATCAACTCCATGTCAGACTCTGGGTCCCATCTCACTTCCATCACATCATGGTCTTCATCTGCCTGAACACATCAACTACTATTAGAGAATGTAAACAACAAAGTCACACTTATTAAATTCCAACATGAAATATGATCAGAACTTACAATTGGATCAACAACTAGCAAACAGCATGAGTAAATCATGTAAAACAAACTAAAAGGTATGGATGCTTACTACAAAAAAGAAGATAGAGAAGAAATAATAATTAAGCTTCACTAAGGAAATGATACATTGTTCAATCAAATGAATGGTTGACAATCTGGTTTCCCAAGTTAAATACAGCACCTGGTTAGTTTGTATAACAATAACAGATCAATTGTCCATCTTTCATGTTAGCTACAATGACATAAATCCTTCAGCTCCATTGTCAAAATTGTTCTGCATTGGGAATGCATCATAAATAAGCTATATTGAGTTGTCCAAATGAGGACATAAAAGAAAAAATTAACCAAATAAATTTCATATATATATATATATAGTTGAATAGACTAGAGCGGCAGAGTTCTAAGAAATCAAACCAGGAATTTTTTTCTTTTGTTTTTGAGCCAGAATACTGTATCCTATATGCTAGAAGTCTCATTGAGATGAATGTGTGACACTCATCCAATCATGGGGGAAAGTTTCACGAGGATTATACCATGATACTAAACCAAATAAAAATAAAACCATTATATCCAATTCTACAATATTAAATTTTATATTTGTTAAATGAAATTGAGGAATGGAAGATTGCAAGAGGAATAAAATATGTATTAACAAATGATAGTAATAGAAACACACCTCTCTGGAAGCTCGTATCTGGGGTCTTTCTTGAACGGACATCGGGCGCATGTCTAAGCCGCGATTATCAAGAAGCTTAGTCCTTATTTCTCCAGCAACTGGTGTGAATTTTTATTTTCCATGTTACTAGGGGCAACATGAAGAGTATAGTCTGGACCAAAATATTCATAATACTCATGTTGTGGCATCTTGTCATCAACTTCAATTCCAAGGGCAACTCCCGTCTGCCCCGCATGTCACCACCAATCAGCAATCAAGTAGTCAGTTAAGAGGTAATGTAAAAGAAAACTTATAGGTGTCAGAAGAGGATTCAACAAAAGCTGCAAAGCAATTCACACGCAGGGAATCACACCACAAGCTTAAAAATCACAATTGAGGGATGAAGCCCCTGAACAAAACCTCAAACCCATTCTTTCTTGGAGGGATTAAGAAAATCACTGTTAAACTGTTTTAGTGCAAAGTTGGATGGGAGCAAATGAAATATGAGTGTGCAATAGAAAGATCCAACAGTTACCAAAACAAACAAGTGCTGGATGTTACCAATCCCGCCAATGAATCTAAAATAAAAGAGAAAAGGAAACAATTTGTTCTGACAGATTGCATTGACGAAATCACTCCAAAACTTAGTCTTATCCTTATTGTTGATAAAAACCAACTCTGTTCTCCCAATGAGCTTCCGAAATTCTTATTTCCAGTTGAAAAAGGAAAACACATAAGTTGGTTACTCCAATAATTAAGGTAAGAGAGAAGCAAGCCACCATAAGATTCCAGTCTTTGCATCTGATAACCTATCCAATCAAGCCAAACCATTTAGTCCTGTTCTTCTGCACTCTTCAGTAGAAATATCATAATGACCTAAAATCTTTCTTCTAGTTCTAAAATGGTCAATCTTCAAGTTGAAATCACTTCTACTACCATGACTTATCAACTTTAGAAAGTAACCGCTAGTCTCCCTTCATGTGATCAATATATACAATATGCTTGACCTCACTAACTACCATTTCACAATATATACCATGGCAAAGTCAAGCTTGTTTGTATTGTTGTCATTATCTTACAACTAAACTTTCACAGTCAAATTGGTGATCTTAATAGTCTCATTAATACTCTTGAGAATTACACTAATAAAAAAAAACTACTTCCTGGAAAATACTGCTTACCACAGAAGAATCCTCACTTTAGGTTTTTCTCAATCTGGAACTTTCATCACCCAACAATATTGTTCATATAGAGTGGCTGTTGGGCTCCCATTTCTGGACATAGGAGGAAGCTCGATAATTGGGAGGTGGAAGGACAGGCTCCTAAGGAGGTTGCAATAGTGAAGGGTGAGGAGCGATGAGAAAAACAGATTGAGGATGGAAGGGGGAGGGAGGAACTGTTTTCTGTTAAGACCCTTTACTCAATCCAGAGGAGGGAGGTGATTTGTCTTTCCTGTTGAATTTTGGTACCACCTGAGGTGGGCTTTGTTTGAAGAGCAACTTGCGAAAAGTTATAACTTTTTTTTTGATAAATAAAAGAAGTATATTAATGAAAAGAAGCTAAAATAGCGACTTGAAGGCTACAAGAAGAGAAGAACCCACCTCCCAAAACGCAGAACAAAAACCTAGGATGTACAAAACAAGTCCCTACTCATTTACATCCTACCCAATCAATGAAACCTTCTATATCTGATGGACTATCCTGTATAGTAGGAGTTTCGTCCCACCGAAACAAAAGAGGTTGTCTTCCCTTGCACTGGCAGAGTGCTTTCTTCATTAACTCTGACCAGCCAATGTTAAAGAGTAAGATGGTGGTCATGGCAAATATGTACTTTAAGCTTTGGAGAGGAAGAGTCAATCGGCCATATTCTCTTACATTGTGGCAAGAGTCAGCTATATGGCATCTTCTTTTCTCCCTATTTGAGGTGTCTTGGATTTTGTCCTCACACAGAAGGGATTTCTCTATCAAGCTGGCATGGGTCGTTATGGGGCAAGAAAAGCATAAAGGTTGCCGCTGCTCCTTTGTGTGTGTGTGTGTGTGTGTGTTTTGGATGATCACAGCTTTTAAAAAACAAAGGCATCTGGTCAAAAAACTCACGCAGAGTTTTCTATGTAACCTTTGAGCTTATCTTTATTTATTATAGTTCAAAGCTCACACTAATATTATTATATAGTCTGATATGGCCTATAGAAGAGAGTTGTTGTTCTCTCATTTTCTTGTTGGTACTGCAAGCACTTTCTACATAATTCATATGCTGGTGCTTTTGGTGTTCTCTTTAAACACACAACGTATTTCACTCGTCAAAAACAAATATTGTTAATTTTTTTTTTTTTTTTATCGATAAAAACAAGTATTGTTCATAAGAATACATTTTTGCATTTAGTTCCAAATGCAGCCTTTTTTCATTCTCTTAAAACTGCACTTTCATCTGGTTAGACATCTCCAGTATTTTTATTGTTCTACCCTTTAAAAAACAACAGCTAGAAAAAACACACAAAAGGCATGCATAACCAAGGGCAAAAACAATTAAATAGCATAACTCGACTGATGGTTTAAACACTATATCTCAAGGAAAATCAAAGCAATCCAGCAACATTCCTGATGGTATAACCACCCCACCCAGCAGCAATATTAGTGGCACATTGAATGATCCCCATGGGGAATCTAACACACTCTGCATGGCCTTTGATTGAAAGATTGAAGCATCCTAGCCTATCCCCAGATAAGGAGTCGGCACCACACTGAAGAACCACAGCACCCGGCCTAAAAACTTCCATCACTTTCCCAATTATTGGTTTGAACAAACAATGGTAACTCTCATCATCAATGCCATCATCTAATGGAACATTAAGGGAGTAATATTTTCCTTTCCCAAATCCAATATCACGTATATCCTGTACCAGGAAAATAATCACCAAATTTATGAAATGGAAACAGTCATCACCTGTCAGTTCTGTAGAAAAGCCTCCATATCATCTCCATGGTGGATGCCATTATCCACATACAAAAACACGGTAAAACAGAGAATAGTGAAAATCAACAAAGAAACTGTAGAGCATAAACCAGTAGTAAAATAATCACATAGAACTGAATAGTAGAGTAATAGAAACAAATATATTAGTTAACAGTCTATGATCTGTCCTAAAAGCTGCCACTGTATGAGAATAAGGCATAATTATTTTCATGTTGTTGGAGGACCATAATGCATACAAACAGATATATGGGCTACATGCATGCTCATGTGCCATATATACATCAGTGGTGTTGATACTACTAAAAGCAAAGGCAACAGTAGATGACAGGAAGGCAATAACATGCAAAAATCCTGGCAAATCTTATGCTTGTTTGAGAAGGCCCAAGATTCCCAAGAACAATGGTTCCTGGCAACAAGAGCTAATTTGAGTCAGAATAATGGATACACACGAAGCACAGACTCATCAATAATATTTGATATTACTAAGACAAAGGCAAAACTAGATGAGATAAAAAGGAGATAAGTGGGCATAATATTTGGACAAACCTCATGCTGTTTTAAGGTTCGGCAAGATTGCCAGAACAATATCACATAGCAAGCAAAATCCAGAAGCCTCACATCTCTTAGCATGGTGCAGCCACCAGCCCAGTTAACAGTACATTATCACAGAGACCTTTATGATTTAACTTAATCCGTAATCACTTCAACTGACCCACCACAGCATAAGTTTTCCAAGAGTACATAATCATCAAATACAGCACCCTTCACCAACATTAAAACGCTTTAGTTGCCTCAGCTGATTTGTTAAGTGCTTCAGGGGTGATACCCTCAGAAAAGATACATAATCGTCGTGATGAAACCGCAGTTTGGCCTCTGGTGTGAAAGTTTAGAACCTTATGTTAGGAAGCAATCCATAGTGGGGCTAGAAGAGCACAATGTTATTCTAATCTAAGGCGGCTTCATAGGGTGACCCTGCCCATAGTAGTAATTTCCACCTCTGACCATAGAAATATGACACTCTTCTCTTCAACCATCAGCTCCAGATGGAAGCAGTAATTGCCTCCGGTATCCATCAGCCAACAACGTTTCTCACCTGAAATGAAGAAACAAAGCAAATTAGGTCATATGCTGAAATCACCAACATTAAAATTAAAGGTTAAAATTTAGAAAATGTGATAGACATGTCACATGGCTATGTTCGGAACGCTGGAATACCATTCCCATTCATCCACGCGTTTAAATTGTTTTTTTAATAAAGGACATGAAAATCAAATTTTCATTGAAAACTAAATCCTTCTCTCGACGGGATGACTTCATTCCCATCATATAAACATTCCAAATTCACATACCCAACGCACATATCTAACCATTGAAAACAAAGATGGTGACTTTTACAGCTTGAACCCAAAAAAAAACAAGAAAAATCACTTAAGCAGCATCCTCTAGTTTGGGCAGTCGGAAAAGGGAGAGAAGTTGGGCTAGAAAAAGGGAGGCAAACCACCTTCTACTTCTTCCGTAAGTTTATTATTATTCTTTTAAGAAAAGCTTAGTTCCAAACGTTTACTGAAGAAACCCTAATGAGTAGAAACATCTTAGAACAGATCCCTCCATAATCCAGTCGGCAGAAGGGGGCGGAGATAGAACACAGTAAAATCATACACAGATTTGAAGCTTAAGAATTGCTACTGCATTGAAAGTATAATATGAACACAGAAGCACAAAGAAAATTTCAACACAACCTCACCCATGACAAGAAATTGACATAAACCCAAAAAAAGACCGATTACATTTCAACACATTATGATCATCACAAAACATAAAAAAACAATATGATTATATTATTACTACACAATAAAATCAAGAAATAATGGAAGAGAGCAAAACTTCAGAACCACCTGTGACTCCATCAATACATAAGAACTCAACAGAGGCGTACAAAAGCTCAGTAATCAAAGACAAAGTCGGGTGTTTCGACCTTTGTAAAGATCCAAATCCGTTTATTTTTCTTTCATTGGTATTTGTTGAAACGGTAGAGCGCAGTTGAATGAACGCTGAGTTCATTTTATGAGTTCCAAAGCCAACGTCCAAATAAAGTGTCGTAAAATCCAGAGAAATAAAACATGACTCCCATTTTTGTAAATCTTTATGAATACTCTAAAACTGAAACAACTTTTGTGTTATTCCAAAATCCCCTATCTTTTATCAATGTTTTTCATACTCTTTACATTCCAGTTAAAAAACAAACCCATAAAATTAAATATGCTTTTTTGTTTTGAAATAAGAAGACAGTTTTCAAAAACTCTAAAAATCCATTTACAATTCTTTAAAATGATTTTTTTAATAATAAGGAAATGTAATTCTAAAAATATTTTTTAAAATTTTATCATACATAAGAATTGTGTTCTTCTTTCCATAGAAATTCCTTTTCTTCATTTTGAAAAAAAAAAATTATTAAGAGAAATTACTTTTAAAATAATAAAATGAATGCTGGCTATGGGTATGGACCGGGCCCAATGAACTGACCGCTCGAGACCGATAAGACAACATCAAAAGGGATGTCGTCAAAAGGGTGTGTGTAACAACACTTATAAATATAGAATTTGATTTTCCCTCATATTTTGTTTTGTTTTTTCTAATCATCCAAACACAAGAAAAAGGTGTTTTTATTAATATGTTTTTGGTTTAGCTTAATAAAGACATGAGATCGCCACAAGTAAGTACCGCTCTAATCTCCCCGTGTCATAGTAATCTGAAAACATTTCGGCTGAGAAAAAATACCCCTAAAATGTATAAAAATAAATCATCCGCCACGATAACTAAACCCTTTTATAAGTATTTTGTCTCATTTCCACATCATAACTATATATTCTCAAAGACATTTTTGTCTAAAAATATGTTTTTTTAATTTATTTTTAGATTTTAAAAAAATAGATTAGTTTTACAAATAATTTGAGTGCAAAGTCCCCTTTGCTAGTCCAAATTATTGACTATTTAAATTTCTTTCCTATTTTGAAAAAGGGTTTAGATTTTTTTCCCCACTTATGTGTTTAGAATGGGTTAGCAGTGTAATCGAATTGAGTTGAGTTGAGTTGAGTTGATATAAAGCCAAGCTCGAGCTCGACTTGATTAAAAAACTCGAAGCTCAAACTCAATTAAGCTTCTTTTTAGATATTCAAAACTTAACTCGACAAATAATCGAGTTACTTAAGTTTGACTCAATAAAGTTCGAATCAATTAAAAATTAATAAATAATTATACTTGAACTCGACTTGACTCGAAATCAACTCGAGTTCAATTCGATTAAACTCATAAGCAGTTTGAGTCAAGTATTGTAATACTCGAACTTAACTCAACAAACTACTCGAGCTCAATTGACTCCGAGTCAAATTCAAATATTCTACGAGTCGAATTTGAGTAATTCACAAATAGCTTGACTCATTTACAACACATAGAATGGGTTCTAATTTTTCTCTTGATATCCTAAATGGTTGTTCATTTGGTTTAAGGTTTTGGTATATCCTAATGATTAATTTGAACTCTTAATATATCGAGGAATTAGTCAAATGCATAAACAACCTTCTATTATCCACTAAGTATCACAAAAACAAAAAAAATGATCGACTTTAAGAAGCTGGCTTCATTATAATAGTGAATATCCGATCACATAATTGTCTCTTCATTATGAATGGAAGAGGTCATTCTTATACTGATATATAATCATCTTCTCCATTATCCATTGACAATCATATAACTCTGTAAAGATTTGATATCCTCTAATTATTTTATGCAAACATCTTCGATGTTAGTTTGTTATTCTTGATTTTTAGTAAAAGTGATTATATATTTAGCCTATTGGTACAGCATTGTTTAGTACTTTTTCAACGCTTAGCAATTGTTTATAAATGACGACGCTTTTAATCTGAATCGGCTTGAGTGTGCTAGATTTGTCGCGCGGGATCCACGGGCTCGATGCCTGACTCCTCTCGCAAAAACAAGAAACCAAAGGGATTACTGTGGGCCGCTCTGCTGGGCTCTCTCCGACGTTTCCAGCCAGCTTTCGACGGGGGTTGTAAAATCAACCGGCGTAGTAATGAAGCGTTTTATGCGTATCTTTCACCGATGGGGGACCTGCATTGCAGCATGATTTTCCCACTTGATAATGGAGAGGATCATTGATGAAGGATTTTCTTCCTATCCTCGCTGACAAAGGATACTGTGAAACAGCTATTAAATTATCCTTACTTATTTACGAGATGGATTTGGATTTATAGATACGCTCTTCGCCCGTGTTATCGCCTCGGGATGGATGAGAACTAAGCCTCCATTTTGCGTCACGCCAGGTGAGCTGCATCAATGCTTTATCGCCGCTTTATGCTTCTTCTTTCAATCCTATTTTCGACTTATGGGGCTGCTTGCGTCGCCTATTTTTTTAAACCCAATCAATAAACACATTGCATGTTGAAGTACTATCAAATTCCATGAGAACCCAGAAATTGTTCCATAGTACTTAATTAGTAATTACTAATGCTCCTAAAAAGGCTAATAATATTTTGAGGAGTGGTATATTGTAAATCGAGTAATTGAATTATTATTAAGTATAGTTATTTAAAGTGACATGTGCGCTTAAATCACTTCTTTGATTTATTATATTTTAATGGAGACAACGACCATTTTTAGCTCTCACATTTCGTTGGTTAAGGCTTAGCATGTCCGTTTATAATCATTGAACTCATTCCTTTTATCAGTTTCACTTTTAAGGATGAGTTTTATTCAAGTGGTTATAACTCAAGTATTAGAACGATTCCTACCTTGATTTACTCCATTTCATTAATTATAAAGCGTGAACGTTTAAAGGCAGTACATGAAAAAAGGATAAATTTGATAAAAATAAAACATAATACTATATGTAATATAAATAAATAATGATAAAAATTATTCATGAATCCCTATGGCATGGACCCAAAATTTGGGCCATGTCAGGTCGCCATGAGAAGAGGGGGCATGAGAAGTTTAGCAGCGGGAGCTTCCTTGTCGGCAGGATTGTTGCTCATCTTCAACTTTGTAATTGTCTTCATAATGTTGTTTTCTTTTCACTTATGGTTTGTACGATTTTATATTTTTGTAGCGAAAAATGCATAAATCTATGCTATTCAAAGCTTCTTTTTTTCTTACTTTTGACTGATCCTAATGTTGGGATTTCGAGGTTTTTTTTTTTTAAGTATATATATATATATCATAACATAGTATTTTTGTTCTTAAGAAGATTCTTTTATCAATGTCTTCTTTCTCTCCTTACAATTTATATAAGTGACCTTTATTTTTTCTTCAAACCTTCAAGATTTTGAACTTGAACTCTTTGCACCACATGCTTAAGAAAATTGTTTAAATTTTCAACTGTAAATCATATTTTGTGGTTATTTTTTGCCTTATCTTTGACTTCACTGTATTTTTGACCCCTCCTTCTCACAATATTGACTTCAATAATTTTTTATTGTTTAATTTTTTTTTCGTGAAAATTTCCCATTTCTCTTTCCTTCATAAGTCCAAATTTAAATTTAATATTTTAAAAGGATGTACAAAAGATTTTTTTATCATTTATTACATAATGATTATTGTTGGTAAGTGTTCTTAAGGTTTGACCTTGTAATGGTAAAAAATTAAAAATTACGGAAATCTTAGGCTTGAATCCTTATAAGATGAGAGATCTACTTGATATGCAAAGTGAGTAGTTTGTACAAAATAATAATATGCAAGTTGAATTTTAGAGTTACCACTCAAAATTCATCACTTATTTTTGTGGAAGATTATGTTTTATTATTTTTATTTAATTTTTTTTTTTATGAGAAATGAGAAATTAAGGGTTAGTACCGAAATCATACAAAGTTAACTTATTTAAAATACACTTATATTAGGTTGTTAATACTATGAGATACCCTCTCATTAAAACTATTTTTAACCATAAATAAAATAAAAAACAAAAAATGAAACAAATATTTTTTAAATAACAACCAAAATTGATAGTGATATTAAAATTGATAACTCATAATGGTGATAATGAACCATATAATGGTGATAATACACGCAAAAGTTGAAAATAAAGAATTATGATATCAAACCCATATAAGCCCTTATTTATTATTGTATTGATGAGTAAGAGAAGTAATAAATGCATGATGTCAAAGCTTGTACATGTTGTTATAAAGTCTTTACATAGTGATATAGGTGGTGTATTGAAAATATTGATAAAAGAGATAATACAATTTAGAGAAAAGTCACATGTGTATAAATTTATTATGATAAAGACATGTTGAAAATAAAGTTATGATAATAATAGAAATAATGTATGAAGAATGTAATCAAAATGATATTGTGTAATATATAATGGAATCTCAAACTTATTATAAGTTAAGCTCAACATTCTTTACAAGAATCAATAATTATTATAATTAAATCTCCCATATAAAAAAAGAAGACATTAAAAAACTAAGATGGAAAACTTAACAAAAATATACTTATCGGTGATAACCTTATATTTAAATCTAATAGAAAATAATGAAAAGAAGATTTTATTGAAATATTTTATTATAATTTAAATAAATAGAAAACCCAAATATATAGAAAAGAAAAGACAACACTTATATAAAGACTTTAATACGGAAGAAAGATAGATAGAAAAAACATAATTTATATATATAGTAATAGAACGTTTTTTGTAAATTTGCTGTCTTTTATTTAACAAAGAAGATATATTAAAATTGGCGTACATAATAATTCGATATACAGGTAATTATACCGAATATCTACCATTTATAGTTGGCTATGGGACTAGAAAATAAGAAAATTATAGAAAAAATAAAAATATTAAGAATGAAGGGACAAACATAAAAAATAATTAAACTCTAATAGAAAGATAATAGAAATTTGTCTCGAAAAGATAAGAGGAAATTAAAAGAAAATGGAAATAACAAGATATAGTCCAAATTTATAATAGAAAGAGTCAAACCAATAAAGAAAACATCTATCGGATCCCCTTGGGAAAAAAAATCCAAAATGGAATTAAAGAAAATAGAAATCTTATTAGATGAAGCTTTAAAGACAATAAAAATAGTAGAAAACAAACTAGAAAAAATTGAAAACAAGATAGAAAAATTAGGGAAATGTGGATAATAAATATAAATACAACAAAATACTCTTGAGGCATAGAAAATACCCAAAATAATGCTAAAGGAACTATGAGAAAAATAGTGTAACAAATAATATTTAGAAAATATCCCGAAAAGAACAATAAAAAAAGGAAGATATAAAAAGTAAAGTTTTAGATGAAAAATTGTTAGAACAACATTTAGAGCTAGAAAGAAAAAGAAAATAAAAGAAGGAAAACTGGTAATAGAAACGGTTACAATAATAAAAATAAACGGCTCAAATCGAAAGCCGATATAAGTAGCGTTTATAGTGAGAATGATATTGGTTCCTATTTAAATGATACAAAATGAGTTAGTTAAAAGTCGGGTTAATATGATATTTATGAATTTGAAGTTATTAGTTCAAAGGAAGACCGAAGGATATAGACCAAATAGTACCCTTTGATATGAAAATTATGTGAAGATCCAAAGTCAAACTTGATCTAAAAGCCCTAAGAGAAGGGTTACTAAGATGTCTAAATAAAAGATAAAAGTAGAATAAAAATATATCATCATTAATTGTTAGCTCTAACTTCATAGAGGGTAAACAAATGACCAGAAGATGATTATCAAGAATACAGATAAGAATCTACAAATAAGAGACAAAAATATACGAATAATAACTCTATACCTTTATATACAGTAAATCCAAATGACAGACTCCCCATTGCTACACGCTCTTCCTTCCCACGCCCTCACTCGCCTAATACTCGAGCATAAGCAAGATCGAGATACCAACTATATAGGAATTCACACATAAAAGGCTCGAAAGAATATTCAAACTTTCATTAAGACTCTTATCTTACAAAGAAGTTCTTCCCTAAGGAAAACTTAGAAGTTCTCTATTTATAAAGAACTTTCATTCTTTTTAAGGTTTTCAGTTGTCCCTTATTGAGATGTGTTTTTTCTTCTTTTGATCTTATTTACATAGCAGTCCTTCTTTGATAAAGTGGGCAAATTGTATGTCATCTTCCTGGGCTCTCATATTATCCTCCGCTGTCTTCTCTTGCTCACTTCTCTCTGGGTGTTGATTTGTCTTTTCTTTCAATTTTTCAAACCTCTTCGAAAAGCAGGTTTGTGATTATCTTCAATGGTCACAATTATAAATGATGACATTTTTTTATCATATCACTTTGAAGATCTCTACTTTGAGAGGCGTGTCGCTCTTTCTTTCTCTTCTTTGTTCCTCAATACGTTGTTATTTACATTTATAAATGGATGTATTACGTATCGCCGACTTTTGAAAAAGCGTGTTTCCACTACGTAAAAGCCGATTCCTCATATTGTTATATATTTATATTTACAGACAAGTCCCGTCGTGCCACTTTATGGGTGGATTTTACTTCTTTTTCCAATGGTTATCCATCCTTCATCGCCATTTTTTGTCTTCTTCATGATTCTTATCGCTTCTGCCTTTGTCATTTGACTAGCAGGAATGATCAGCTGATCTATTTATGCTATTTTTTCATTTAACATTCGATGCCCTCTTGTTTTACCTTCTCTTATGATTATCATCCAATTGTTAGTAGCATAGTGAATTGAACAATTTTTCTTTCGCAAATTTGTCATTCTTCCAAGGACCCGCCATCCCAGAGCCTCCCCCGGTTTTTGCTCCGCCGTCTGCTTAGTTGGCCATATCTTTTGGGCTTGTTGTCATTTATTTGGATTCTTATCCCTTCATTGATGACATTGATTGTGTAAGGTGGAAAGCTTTAATATACTCTCCCTTGTCTTCGATATATTTTGGACTTATGCTAAAGAATTTAGCATAGCAATTATGGGATCTTGTTTGTTTACACAATTGTGCTCTAAGGGTGTCATTTATAATTTCTCTACAATCAGAGCTTAAAATATTTGTCATCAAAACCAAAATCCATGGTTATTTGTGTGAAAAGGGGATCTAATTGGTATTTAATTATTATTCTTGAATAAATGGACTCTATAGAGATTTTGGAAATAACCATGTCACCAACAGAGAATGAATTCGATAAGGCCAAGTATTTTTTCTCACGTCGATATTATAACATAAGAGTTTATGGGTATATTTTATTTTTTCCTTTCGAAAAAAGAGGATGGTCCTGATTTTCTCCTTTGCGAGGGAGCTTGTCCTTTTCGAGGGACCGTTATATTTTGCGGGTGCTTTTGCCCCACAAAGGACCTATTTTTACCGTATCTTTGCAATGATAGATTTCCTGATAATCTTTCAGATATTTTGTCTTTCGACCAGGATATATCTCCCATCCTAATGTCATCAACATTTGTTGTTTCCTGGATTTTTCCCATATGGGACGACATATCCAAGACTACCTTTAGGATGTTTTTAGTTTCTAAGGAGACTAGGGAAGCATCTTCTGTCCTCATTATCATACTTTAAAAATTTTCAAAACTTCTTTCAAAAAGTTTTTGTGCCATATATGATCTCATTCTTACATCATTTATATCTTTTTTAATATTTATCATTTTTTCCTCAATCGCCAAGATTGAATTGTAATTTTCTGCCAAGATGGTCTGCAAAGATTCGCCATGTCTCCGGTACCTCCTCATGTCATCGACATTTTATTTAGCATATTCGACATTTCACTTAAAAATTTGTAAGATAATTGTCATAATTTTTATATGGACAATCTTAAAATTGTAATAACTTAAAAGAGTCTCGCTACCGAAACGCTTCTCTTGTTTGCATTCCTTTCCCTGTGTTATTTCTTATAAAACCTGAAACTTGGATCTTATCAGTTTCTATTGTGAAAGGTTTTGATAACAAAAATATCTCAAATTTATTGATTCCCTTAATAATAGCTAATAATTCTTTTTCATTTATGTCATAATTAATCTGGTTTTTATTTAAGGTTCCATAGAGACTCGTTCATTCTCGATTCCCTGTCGACCGTATCACGACCTGATCCGAACCGAGTTTGGGGGCTGAAGACTATATATCTGGACTCTGATCTTTTTCGAAATGAACTTAGAACATAATCATCAAAATATCATTTACATAAAAGAACCAATACCAATTTTATATTATCAAATTTAGCATGTTATTATACCGTAGCGTCCTATTTACATATACAACCAGCTTTTACATTTACAATCGTATAACGGAACATACCGTGATGAACCCTCACTTCAGTGTAAGGCCGGCCCACCGTATGCTGGCCAGACGCCATCTCCTCGTATCAGCACAGACAACCCGCGCTAAGCTTTACGCTTAGGTGGGAAACATATGTCTACATTTACACATTTAAAGTATACAAACAATAACGTATATCGATTTCATGCATTCATATAATGAACTTATACAATTACTTATGCTTATACGCACTCATGCTTTGTCTCGCATCTCCCATCTGAAAGCTACAGTAGCTTATTACCCGTACGCACTACTGTGGCTTATACCGGTACTTCTTATCTTATAGTACTTACTTAGAACTTTTTAATTATAGAAGACTTATTCTTATTCGAACTTATACTTATAGCATTCGGATCTTATATACCTATAGGCGGCGTTTGGTATGCGATTAAGCAGATTAATTTTGTACTTCTGACCGGGGATTAACTGGTCGGACTAGACTGACAAATTTATCATTCCGTGGTTACGCCTGTGACACAAAATTACGACTTTTTTATCCTACGCACATACCGGACTAAGGTATGCTTGTTTTTTTACTTAATGCTGAATATAACTTTTTTTAGCTTAATATCGACTAGTACTTAATAATATTAAGTATTGTTGTTTGTTTTAACATTAGGTAATGAGTATGAATACGGGCAACTTGACTGGGACATCGTGGCTCCCCGTCCACCTCATTCTTAATTAAGACTGCTTAATTTAATTTTAATCGGTTTTTAATAGGTTTGGGTTTATTTTCAACCGATACCTGTCAGACATTGTTATCAGAACCCGAGAAAAATTAGAAATTTTCAAAATTGGCAAAATGTTAATAAAATAATAAATCGGGTCATAAGGGTTCGTAGAGCCTAGAAAATTCTCTAGATTCTGATGACCGAAACGAACTGAAGCCAAGTAATTGCCTTGCGAAATCAAAGTAATCTAGAAAAGTTTCCGTCTGACTATATATTGCCGGAAATTTTTCCGATTTTCAAAGTAGATAAGGTTGCCAACACTCAGCACGAAGATTTTTACGAAAATCAGTTAAAGAAATGGTTTGGGCTAAGTTCATTTAAAAATAAAGTGAACTCGAAAAGAAATAAATTGTTTCTCGTGAAAAGGTCCGAATTAGCTAATATGAATCATGTATCCAAAATAATAATAATAAGCCCCGCCGATTATAGAGGTATTTTAAAATAATTTTTTATTATTTTATTTTTATACTTTTAATATAAATAATATTATTATTATAATGTTTTTTTAATAAAATAATTTATAAAATTCATAATATTTATTTTGTATGAAAATATTACCTTTTAAATATAATAAAAATAAAAAGCAAATATAAAAATATTAAAATAAAAAAATAAAAACAAAATAATGTAAACTAGGGCGTTTGGGAATTTCTCCCATCTCCGCCCGCCTGCGAATTTTTTAAATGAGACAAGCCAGAAACGAAAATAAACTAAAGCTTTTGATAATATATTAGTTAATAAATTTTTTGTTTAAATTTTTAGTTACATTAATTAGTTTCAAAAACTATAAAATATTTTATCCTAGCTTAGTCCCGGTGAGACCCACTAATTTGGGGTTAAAATCAAGACAAATAACTCACCTTCACTAATTTTGTCCCCGCTTTAGCCGGCCCCAAGATTCTACCAAACGTTGCACTCCTTCACTCTTGTCCTAGTCTAACTCCCTCAATTCCGCTTTTTACCAAACACTACATAACAAAACTGTATCTTTTATTCGGGAACTTATACTTATAACAACATTCGATCTTATACTTACCGCATCTTACACTCATGGTGGTAGACGACCTCATCCCGATCTCCGTATAACAGGCTGCATTTATTCACTTTATATACGCACTCGAACTTATACTGTCTCTCGTAGGACACATATTTATGCTGTGTTTCACACATACTTATTCATCTAAAGAACATATTTCACTTATACTAATACTTGTCTCCTCGACCTATAATTATTCGCATCTCCCAGTTGACATCTACTCGAACCATGCCGATCGATACTTATCCGTATCTCTCGTAAGAGTTACATGCAGCTTTAGACTTTTTTACCCAAGTACCGCAGGTAACGGCGAATCCTATACTTGTACTAATGCATATCCTGTTTTCGCGTGATCTTAATACCCTTTATTACGTAGCTTATTCTGTCTCACAAATCTTTATACTCATGTGCTATTAACTTATCTTTGCATTTCTCAATCTTATACTAGCTTATTCGGGTACAAAAACTTCACATATTCATTATACGAGGTACCGTAGGTACCACTGACTTCCATATCTCCAAGGGCAATATTACTGGTACTTTACAAATTTATTCATATACTACACAGAGAATACTTATACACCACTTGGTCATCACGTATTATTATACTTATCAAACTTTATAGAGCATATAGATTTTATGTGTACCTTAAGCACCGTGAGAAAATTATAAGTCAGAATGTGATCGTAGTCATAATACATACAAGGTTAGATCGACTTATGCGCATACATATCGATAATGACATTAGTCCATAGCGTACGATCACAACGTATACATATACCGGATTCATACGTATCTGTAATATATCCAAGTTGAAACAGCCATCTGCTTATATCTTAATCATATTCAGAGTTACACTTGTACGGAGGTACCCGTAGGTAATACTACGTAGATATTGTACGAATTTATAATCGTATTGGCGGAACTTATTTCGACGGAAGTACCGGTAAGTACTACTTGTTCAGCTGTCCAAAAGAATATATACTTATGCTTATATCAAACTTATATTTAATTAAAAGTACCCGTACTACTAACTATACTCATACGAGGGTACCGTAGATACTACACGAGTTTATCCATCCTGAGCTTATACGTGTAAATCGCAGGTACTATAGAAATGATACGTAAGTACCCGTAGGTACTATAGAGATTTTACTTGTACAAAGTACTCGTAGGTACTACGTATCGGTGGCCACGTATGGGTACATTCGCACTTTTTACTCTTATTCTTTATTCAGAGTTTTATCATATAACCTGTCAATTACCGTACTAATCATAAGAAGTGAGTAGACGCAAGACAAATAGCACTCTGAAAGTAATACAGCATTTGAAATAGCCGCCAGAGTACCGAAGATCAACAAGCAGTGCCGAGCACTAATCGTGACGTAAGTGCCGTAGCACCAATGTGAGTGCACCAATGGTACTAATGTGCCGGGCACCCGCCGAGTTCCGCCACACTAATCGTGAGTACCGGCACTTTATACAGTGTCGCCCACGAACCGAGGTGTCATGTCATTCAACAACTGGCTCTAGGCGCTTATACAATTATACGTGCGTGTTCTCTGAGCTTATCATTTTATTCTTCTATACCTCTCTTACATATCAAATATACATATATTGCTTATTCTCGTCATATTCATTCTTTTCTATCACGTATCTCAATTGACTTTAACCGAGCAATGGTACACTTGGTACAACAATCAAATTTTCAGATGTGGATACCAATTTTCTAATAACAGCATATGGTTAGATTCTAGACTCAATGAGTTTCCATAAACCATAACCAAAGTGATCCAATTATAATATAAAAGTTAAAAAGTCGCAAAGAATTCGGCTGCTGGGTCTTATTGACCTGATGAAGAAAAACACACTTGAATCTTTTATCATTTATTCTTATTATGTCTTCAATATTATCAGTTATATGGATGATTCTAGACCTCTAAAGGGCTTTCCATAGAGTTCAAGAACACCAAAACGGAGTTCGCATCAAGAAGTTATATCAGTCCGGGGGTCGGGAGGGTCGACACTGTGGTGGCTACGCTATAGCGTGGAATCCCACGCCATAGCGTACCCGAGGATGCACCTAGCCACACAACAACATGGCTTCACGCCCCTGGCAGGCCGAGCCCCTTGCGCCTGCACACGCGGCTGACCCAAACCATCCTGAACAGTGCCCTCGCTCACCGGCCACATTATCCTCCCACTGAGGCCACAAAACATACTAATAACATGTGGTACCAAACATGACAAAACACGCATAAACCATCCTACAATCAATACCAAAATCATACTAATTTATACTTTCCATACATTTAACTCCAAGCTTTTCCTATCATTCACATGAGAGAGAGGTGAGATCTATTTATTCATGTATTCATATATTTATATCACTATTCATTTACGTATTCACCATTCATTTATTCATATCGTATTATCTAATCATATATATTCTTATCCTTTATCTAATTTATATTCTTTAATACAGTTCGGGACTACCCAAAAGTCAGTCCCAAAACTTCCAATATTCAATCCCACAATTTTAGGAGTAAAGCACACGATCTATTACGGCCCCGAAAACAACCTATGCCATTACATGACTTTTTATTCCAAATAGGGAATTTACCTCGGAGTTTTTGACGTAAACTCCAAGATTTTGGTACCCACGCCAGAGCGCTTCAAATGCGTATCACTTTGGCCCTTGTCCCGACTAATTCGGGACATAGTCGAATGTTTAGATCCGAGAAAAATAATCAAACTTAGGATTTTTCGGTAATTTTTTACTCAATTCTCGAACAAATCCCATATTTTGGCATCACGCGTGAACTTCCTCGCCGAAATGGACATTTAACTTGTTTCTTTGGCCCGAATGGTTCGACGATCGTTATATATCGAAGAGGTAAGCGTTAAAATAAAAATAAATTTTTTATCTTCTCTCACTCTCCATTTCTCTCTCAGCTGTCCCAAAATTCTCCTCTCATTTATATATATATATATATATATATATATATATATATATATATATATATATATATATATATATAAAGCTAAGGTGGGGCCCACATGCTCCTTTCGTCTACATCTCGATCCATTTTAGCCTCCAAACAATTTATTTTTGCTCCGCTTGGCCCCATTTATCTTAAATTTACATTTCTTTAACTATTTGATATTTTTATTTTCTGTAAAATCCCGCTGCTACCCACTGACGCCCGTCTTCTCGAAATTCGCGAAAAACCCGATCGCTTTCTGGGTCTTAACGAAATTGCATTTAGTGACTAGATTTCAGAGACGATTCCAACGGTGATGTCCAAGCCACATCCGAGATCTGTGGAATTTTCTGTAATTTTCCAAATCGACAAAATTACTACTTTACCATTTTTCATAAAAATCGCTATTTTTTCGAACGTAATGCCAATTTTAGTTCTACGTTATACCCTAAACATGTTCGAAAACTGGTAGGGTATATTTTAGGGTGTTACAATACTTACATATTTCTCGTAAGTCTGTTTTTAGTATTGTTGCCCAGTGCTTACCAGAAGCATCCGCTTGTAATATTAAATTATCATTGTCATTTGGTAATATTAGTTTTGTTAAGTTTGAACATTTGTCTTTTAATCTTTGAACTATCTTTATATTTTTTTCATTCCATCTTGTTTGGTTCTTCTGCAATTTTTTGTAATTCATGTCTTTCCTTAGTTAAGTTTTTTTATAAATCGAGAGTAAAATAAACACTTTTTTTTGTATAATTTCTTTAGTTCTTAATTCATCGTAGAAAATATTTTATTTTTAAAAATATGCGATTGTAATTTCTTATTCCTTGGAATCTTATTACCATTGTCAGAATTCTATCTCTTCTTTCTTAATATCAACTTCTTATCCGAGAAAACTATATTTCATGTTCAGAGTAAGAGAGATAAACATTTAAATATTTTTCATGATCTTCTAATTTTCAGAGCAGATTAGTATATCATCTATGTATACTATTATAACAGTTGAATAATTAAAAAATATTTTATCCATTTTTCTTTGAAAGATTTGAGGGACATTTTTTAATCCAAAGGACATTCCTAACCATTCATAATGACCCCTAGGTGTACTAAAAGTTGTTATTGGGATACTATCATTATCCATTTTTATTGCCAAAACCTTGATTTACAATCAAATTTGCTATAATAATTTTTCCCTTTTAAGCAATTTATTAGATTTCTTGAGCCTCCTGAATGTAATATCCACATCAAATTTGGTGTTCTTATTTACTTTTTGTAATTTGCCACCATTCTTGATTTTTCTATTTTAGTTCCTCATCATACACTGCCACAAACTCTGTCATGTGAGGGCTTCCGCTTCTTCTACTAGATTCATCCAGACAGTTATGTTATTTGAATTTAAAATTATGTCTTTCTTCTTCTAATATGTCATTGGTCTTACTTTTAATGATATTTTGTAAGTGATCTATCATTTAGTTTGCACAAATTCTTGTTTTCTCCCAATATTTTAATGGATTATTACTAAAGTTTTCTTTTAACTTTTCATATGTATCATGTATTGTTACTTTATAAGTAATAAACATATTTATCTTTTATGTTTCCCATTTCTTAGTATTTTGATCATAGTTTATTTTAAAGGGTTTAAATATTCCGTAGACCGAATCCAATGGTTAAATGGGGTTTTGAATATAATAGTATAGATCGTTTGTTGCCATATTGAGAATTATTGTTGTAGAAGTTTCCTAATATATCACATTCTATTGTCATATTGGTAAACTTTTCTATTTTTTACAATTTTATTTTGGATCATTATTTCACATTTTCTTTTGTTTTGCAATTTTTTTTTGCTTCGCTACACCTCCTTTATAGAGATTTTAAGGCTTTTCCAGCCTTTTAATAAAAACTTTTTAATATCGTTATCTCGGTGGACGCCCCCAAAACCGGGGTGTCCGTTGACTACCCGTCAACCGCGGAAATTCTATACATCTCGTATCACGAGACACCTGGCAACAATGGCCTCTCGACCCATAAGCCAATACTCAAAATAATATTAATCAACTATATTTTCATAGTTTTCATGTTTGTTCTACAAAAAGATTTGGCATATATTTGTTAAAATATTTTCTAAAGCCAATATTTCGGCTTTCTTCTCAAAAAGATACCCTACCAAGGACCGCCTCCCGGATAGTCCCCGTGACTAAAGGGGGGTCTCACGACCTGCGCTGAGCAAAGCCCGCAAAAATTCTACAAGGGTTACCCCACCTAAAAATGACATACGCAATGGCATATATAAACAATCAATCACATTCCATACAATTATTCTCTATATGAAATACCTCCTATAACATGCATGAGATGCAACCCTCATGCTCATGACCCAAGTCCCAATCGACTCCCTCACACTTCGAATGCCAAGCGTGACTAAACCTCGTCACACACCATGACTAAACCATTGACACCCTCCACTTTATTTATCAAAAACCCGATTTTGATTCTTTTCCTTATTTTGTGGGCAACGGATTTCCTGCTTACACCCGCAGACGCCGTGACGCCTTTTCAACATTTTCACGAACTCACATCGTCTGGATTCATGTCTAACCGTGAATAACTGGACTTTTCACCCCTGGGGGATTCACCCCAACTTCACCTCGCCCAAAACATGTAATTTATCATTTTGATCATTTACACACTCGTGAATCTCTACCTTGGATTTTGGTCCCATTTTTTCCCGAGCTCACGACCCACTCACCAACACGATGAATAAACTCCACCCCCCGCACCCACACACCCGACCCGACGCGATGTGACTGCGGCATATGAAATGCATGATGTCAATGCATTTTCCTTATGTTACATGCATGAATGAGCACTACATGAAACATTTACAAACCATGGAAAATTATAATTTATACATATAATCTACCTCCATGCAAAACATATTACTACATTAAATAGCATGCATCAATATCTCATTTCCACACACTGCATGTTATTCAAGCAAGCCATAACACACAACAAGGCCCTTCAACTCGGGAACCATTCAACAAAAACCTCACGCCCCTTTCACAAACATGAACCATATCGTTCCAATCATTGTCATCTCATCAACAAATCATAACATCTAGAAATCCTCAGCTTTCTAATAAAACCCTAACTCCCACAAATATGCAACCGGTCATGAAATCCATACCTTAGTCCCAAGCTTGGAACTAATTCACGTGCCTCTCATGGCCTCCCATAAGCAACCCCTACTCATTATAAAGCCTTTAGGCTAAAAGTAAACCAAGTGGTGAAAATATCTCTACCTCTGAAGTCAAGAAACTTCCAAAAACCCAGTCCACGTGTTGTCCCTCTCCGTATAGAACACTTCCCTTCTATCTCGAAAGAATCCGACCTGGCCTGGATTCATCTCAACCTAGAGAGAAGGAAGACTCTCTCTCACTCAAAATGGGAGAACAAACCCGCATCCCTTTTTCCTTTCTTCCTCCCCCACGTTATTCTCTTCCTTTTGCTTTATTCTTACTTTTGCTTCTTTCTTTCTTTTTCTTTTCTCTTCATTTTCTCTTCATTTCTATCTTTCTCTTTTCTCTTTGCATTTCTCCATTTTCTCTCCCTTGAGCAATCACCCATCCGGTCAATGGAAGGAAATTGCCTCCTCATTTCCTCAAACCAAGATGTGGCTCTCCCTTTTTCATGCATTTTCTTTATTTCTTAAATCCATTTTATGACATCATCCACCACATGGCTTCATGTGAGCCATGGGATTCAATTCCCACACATGGCTTAATTGTGAGCCACTACTTTTGATGCCAAGTGTCACACACTTGTGGTGCCAAGTGGCATCCCCTTATCTTGCCATGTGTCATCCGACACCCCACGCCTCGAAAAACGTGAAATCCCGACCACCTCGGAATCTAACGAAATTCGACGTGGTAGCTAAATTTCGCGAGACGATTTCAACGGAGAAGTCCGTTTTGTCATCCGAGATCTAGAAAATTCGGATTTTTCAACCCGAATTTATTTTACCCTTTATCCAAAATCTTGATTTTCCGGGTTTTACATTCTCGACCTCGTATCTTATTAATCCACATGTATATAACTTGGTTTCTGGGATATTTACTATTATAAAAACCATAGCAGGGAATGTGATTTCTCTCATTGTTGTATTTCTAAGAAAATACATATGTTTTCATTATATATTTATATTCATTCTTTAGTAATCTTATATTTGTCTAGTTTATTTAGGAAACTATTATCTAAGAGAATATCATAGTGTCAATTTCCTTGCATTCTATCATCTTTATAGCAATCTACCAAAAAGGTTATTTATTGTAATCTTATAGGAATTTCTACTTTTAGATTACATTATAATGTTTGGTCATCATAATTTTTAAAAATATATGGACTTGTTATACTTCCCGTCATTTCACATTTGTCAGTTTGGATACGACATAACTAAAGATCAATGTCTATTAGTATCTTTGTATCTTCAATTTCTCTTTCTCCATTATAATAATTTCCTAATATTAGGAAAGATGAACGTACTTCTTCTCTTATTATTTTATGGAAACTTTTCCTTCTTATATCATTTTGGCTATTACTGCCTATTAAGGAATTTCCCCTGAATATGGGTAGATCAATATTTTTTTCGTGAATATCTTCAAGACTTAAAATATAGTTTGTTGGTATTTCTATTATATCCAACTTTTGAGGTTCTATTCTTTCAACAATTTCTCTACATTCATCACTAATTTCAATAAATGGTTTATCTTGGTAAATTCTTCCATAATTTGAATTTGATAGTGTGTACAAAACACTATAATACATTGTCATAACATTATTACTTTCTTTCATAAAATCATTTCTTAAGAATTTGAAATATAAACTTAAACTATTATCAAAATATTTATCTCCTAGGTTAATATTATATTTTGAGTAACATGTAAACATCAATTTTGTATATGCTAAATTTCTTTGGATACTTTCTAGGTGACTTTCTTATGTTTGTATTAGCCCTATCATGCGTACTTCAAAACCATTAGTGTATTTAGGCTTTAGGAAATAACAGTTTTTATCATTATTTGTACTCCTACTAAATATACATACTTCTTTATTTTTCCCTTAATTTTTCATTTTTTTATCTTACTACTTAGTGTTTCATATATAGTTTTTTTGTTAGTGTTAAGTTTTAGTTTCGTTAGCTTTAAGTTTGATTGTTATGCTTTTCTATCTTTTTGGTATTCATGGATTGCATATTTTTTATGCATATATCTTTTATTTAGATATCTTAGTAATCCTTTTCTTGGAGCTTTTAGATCAAAGTTTAGGCTTTGGATCATCTGTAATTTCCATTATCAAAGGTACTCTTTAGTCTATATCTTTCCCAATCTTCCTTTGTACTAATAACTTCAAATTCATAAATATCATTTTCTTCAACTATTTCTTTACTCATTATGTATCACTATTTGAAGAACCAATATCATTCTCATTATAAACATTACTTATTTCACTTTTACTGGTTTGACTCATTTATTTTTATTCCTTCTATAGCTTCATTTTCTATTACATGTTTTCCTTCTTTTATTTTCTTTTTTCTTTCTAGCTCTAAATATTGTTCTAACAAAATTTCATCTAAACTTCCTTTTTCTATTTCTTCATTTTTATTGTTCTTTCTGGATATTTTCTAACTATTATTTATTCTACTATTTTTCCCGTAGTTCCTTTAACGTATTTTGGGTTTCTATGCTTATAAGTATATATTTTTGTTGTATTTCTATATTTATTATCCTATTTTCTAAATTTCTATTTTGTTTTCTATTTTTCTAGTCAGTTTCTACTTCTTTATTGCCTTTAAAGTTTACTCCAATAAGATTTCTATTTTCTTTAATTCCATTTACATTTTATTTTTTCTACCAAAGTTTGGATTTTTTTAAGGGGATCCAACATACGCTTTCTTTATTAGTTTGACTCTTCAATTATAAATTTTGACCATATCTTGTTATTTTCGTATTCCTTTAATTTCCTTATCTTTTGGAGACAAATTTCATATTTATCTTTTTATTAGATTTTTAATTGTTTTTGGATGTTTGTCCTTCATTCTTAATATTTTTTTATTTTTTCTATAATTTTTCTTATTTTTTCCGTCCATATTAATTGTAAATGTTAGATATTAATTATAATTCTAAACTATATAAGGAATTATTATGTTTGTAATTTCCTATATATTTCTTTGTTAGATAAAGGTAAACAAATTTCTAAACATTCTATTACCATATCATATAAATTATGTTTTATTCTATCTATATTTCTTCCATTAAAGTCTTTATATAAGTGTTGTCTTTCCTTTATATATTTATCTATTGTTCATTTTACAAAGGTTTTAATTGTTATTTTACTTATTATACAAAATTTTAAATTCTCTGTTATTTTCATAATTTTCATTATCTTCTATTCTATTATCTTCATTGGTTGAATTTTCATTTTATTTAAATTATAATAAAATATTTTCACTAAAATCTTCTTATTGATTATAAGTTTCATTTTCTTATTATTTTTCTATTAGATTTAAAATATAAGGTTATCACCATTAAGTATATTTTGTTCTTAAGTTTTTCATCTTAACTTTTCTAATAAATTCTTCTTCATATCCTTAGAGCCAAAAGACATTTGAGGTTTAGAGATATAAAATCTTCTTAATATCTAATTATTTGTTAAGAATTCTAACTATAATAAGTTTGAGATTCCCATTATTACAATATCATCTCTCGATCACATTCTTTATTCTTCTATTATTATCATAACTTTATTTTCAATATAGACTTTGTGATAATAAATTTTTACATGTGACTTTTCTACAAATTTATTATCTCTATCAATACTCCACCTAAATCACTATTTTCAATAAAAGATGGTAATTTATTGTTTTATTTATTAATTAAAAGTTTTTGTTTTTAAGTTATACAACTAAGTTACTTAACTAAATATATTTGATTTTGTAATAACTTAATTTAAATTATTAAGTGATTTTAAGTTATTATTGATTTTGCCAATGATATTTGCTCATGGTTAAAGGATTGGACAAGACAGAAAAACTCCACGAGAACTTGTACTATATCTTCTAGGAAATTGTCCTTTTATGAAACATTGAAATATTATTTTATAAAAGACAAAAATAATGATTTAAATGAACTAATTTTTTTGAAGAGATGATTTAAATGAACTAAATAATAAAAACGTGAATTTTTGAGTGTGTCAGTGTCACGTCTTATTTTCAAAGTAACAACTATGCTTTTAGCCTTTTAATAATACGATGTTTATGTAACCTTCTTTTAGAGGCAAATTTATCAATGTACGTATGAAATTAGCACAAATATCATGATTTTACGATAATATATATTAAGATTAAATATATGAAAAAAAATTAAAAAAATACTTTAAATTTTTTAAAAAATCACTTATTATATTTTTGGAGAAACATTTAAAAGTGATTATCTAAATAGTGCCTTTGATAGTGTTTGTACTTGAAGTGTTTTGTATAAAAATATTTTTAGAAGATCAGTTAAGAAGTGTTTCTTTTAAATTAAACACTATATGTTATTTTTAATATTATTAAATGATTTTTAAGATCTCTAAAATGTTTTCTTAAATTTTCTTAAATACTAATTCTTTCAAAACCTTTTACACCCAAAGTTATAATAATATACAAAAAAAAATTTGGTTAAAAACCCTAAAATAATAAAAAAAAACTTGTAAATCTAACGATTTTCATATTTTTTGCCTTGAAGTAAGCTCCCGTTCTTGTAAGAATAAAATATTACAATAAGTGGCGAATGCATCTAAGCACCCTTGAATATTTTTTACCAAAACTTTTTCCCTTGTTTTCCAAAAGGAATGCAACCCAGGAAGGAAAGGCTCTCAGTTTAATTTTCAAAATTTTTATTGTTTGAGTGTTTCTAATGCGGCATCGAACATAGGGAAAAGGAAAGTATGTCATTTTTATTTTTTTTCCAAACTTTATCCTTGTTTCAAATTGAATCGAACTCCAGAAGGAAAATACACATAATTTTTTTTTCAAAATTTTATCCTTATTTCTGAAGGGGAACCTAGGGAAGGGAAGTATGCCCTTAGAATATTTTTTCAAAATTTTTTATTCTTGATTCCAAGAGGAATCGAACTTAAGAAAGCAAATTATGCCCTCAAATCCCATGTCTTATACCATTAAGTTGAGCTGCTGTTAGATTTGACAAAATTTTCTTATGTCAAAATGCCTCCATGCCAATTTCTAGGTCTTTCCATATTTTTTCTGCTCTTCACAGGAGTTTGGATTGTTTTTTTTTCTTGTCAAACATGCTTAGGGCTGAAAGTTCAGTTGATGATTGCTGGTAATAGGTGACAAAAAAAAAGAAAAAAAGAAAAAAAAAGAAGAAAAACAAACTAGAACACCCACCCTTTCAGCTGCCATTCATACTCCTAGACCCACTTTCACCTGAACCCTACTGTGCTGGAATTCACAAAGATATCATGCAGCTACAAGTTCCTCTAATCTCATAGTTTAAAATAGCTATGCTCTCTTCCTTCTGCCATGTATGAACATGAATACTTTAAGACAGCCATGGATAATGCACCTTTTTCCAATATATATTGTTGAAGAGATTGTAATAAATTCTTTGAAAAGAGCGTTGATACGATCAAGTGCGATCCAATGGTCAGATTAATTTGTTTGTTAATTGCGTTTGTTTGAATGAAGAGACATCTTTTAAGAAGAGGTTTAAAAGGTTTCAACTCTCCAAGAAGAGAAGCATATTTGAATGAATAGACAGTTATTGAGAAGAGATTTCAACTCTTCAAGAAGAGACATATATTTGAATGAAGAGACACCTAATAAGAAGAGGTTGCAACTCTTCGAGCAGAGATATATATTTGAATAAAAAGACAACTTTCCAAGAGGTTTTCTTCAAGGCCGTGGATCAAGCCGGTGATTTAGTCCCAAGATTTGGAACTCGAATATCGAATTTTCGCGATCAAGCGATAAATCGCCGATTGTTTTCGACAAACCGATTGAATTTTGACCTGCCGTACATCCGACTAAATTTTTGGGACTTTCTTCGACAACCGAAAGGAATTTTTTAGACCGTTTTTTAGACACCAATAGGATTTTCGGATCGCTTGTGTGGCAATCCAGATCGATTGCACTCAGGTGTCGTTTTTTATGTGTTATTGCAAAAAATTTGAATAACATGTTAGTTGTGATCCCGGGACTGAGGTCTCCGGTTTTTGTTGTATGTTTTGGTATCACAATGATTTGGTGACGAATGGAACCAAAAATGGTTCATGGCCGTGAAGGGACCAAGAGGTGCCCTGTTTATTTGGGTATGAGATTTGGGCCATTTTGTGTGTTATTGTTGGAAAAATACATAACATGCTGTTGTGTGAAAAAATCATGTTAATATGTATTTGCGTGATGTATTAACATGAAAATTGTGATGAATGGAAATTATATGTAGGAAATATAATTATCCGGAATTTATAAATATTGTGCATGTAGCATGACATAGCATGAAATGACATAAATACATTTCATATGCACTGTATCGCCAAGTCGTGGGTGTGTGTGTATTGCGTTGGCTATTCACCATTCGTAAATGTGTGATGAGCTCGAAATGACAACGTCCAAAATCGTGACTCACGATCAGAACAATAATACACACAAATCACGGTGTTCGGGCGGCAAGACGGGCGCATCCTCCTGTGCGCCGAAAGACTCATTTCACTGCTGTACATACGACAAATACGAAAAGTTCGCGAGTGTCGGCGTATGGCTTCACGTGAGACCTTGAAATTGCAACCCAAATAAACGAGGATTTGATAAAAATTCAAAATGAATATTAGAGAGTCATTCAATGGTTAAGTCATCAGGAAACACCACGATTGATTTTCACACTTGGCATCGCAGCGTGAGGAGTCGGTCGTGACTGTCATGGGCATGAGAAGTTCATCTCATGCATGGATACGTAATATTCCATATAGAATTGCATTATTTATACTTAACGCTGACGACGCTTTCATTGGTCATAGTTACTGCATTTATTTTGGTGGGGAGTAGCCCTCAGAGGGAGAATTTTTCTACTGCATTGCTCACTCCGTTGTGGGACCCCCTTTCAGGTATAGGGGTGTATAGGGAGACGACGCTCCGACGAGGCTGTGATTATGAAGAAGGCCGATGTGTGGTAAAAGGGCCATGATCGGATTTTTACGGACTGTAATTAAACGTTTTATTTTCATATTTTAGATTTAAATATGAAACACAAGTCCCTGTGAAAGGGATATATCGAGATATGGATAGTATTTAGGAACCCTCAGAAGGTCAATTCTACTTATGTTGAGACCTCGATGAGTTATGATTATACCTGTTATATAGGTTGTATGTTGGCAGAGCTCCCCAACAAAGGAGACCCGCCTCGATTTTTGAAAATATGGATCCCGATAAATGGGACACAATAGTGTGATATCGGGTCACCCGAAATCCACATGATTCCACGGGTTGACGAGTTATCAACGGGACTCCCGGATTTGGGGTGTCACAAAAAATCTAGAGTTCACTATGATTAATACCGAGTCTGTTTTGGATCAAATCCATGAGTTGCAAGTATTGGTCATGAAACTTCGTGAACTAAAAGTTGAGATTTTTGAATCATTTCAATTAGGGGTTATTATTGCTAAATTACCCCAAAGTTGGAATGGTTATAGAAAGAAAACAAAACTCTTGAAGAATTCATAAACATTTGAGAATAGAAGAGACAAGGTCTTGTGATGCAAAGAATAATTCTCATGATTATTCCAAAGTTAATACGTTGTTGGAAGCAAGTAAATTTCATAAAAACTTGCTAAGAAACATAGTGGGGCTACTCTATGTCAACTTCATTATATTGAGAAGGTGCTTTTTAAATTCAATCATTTGAAATTTAAAGAGACAAATACTCCATCTAATTCTAGCATTAAGTTGAAAGAAAATTACGATAGAACAGTTGCATAGCTTGAATATGCAAGTGCAATTGGAAGGTTAATGCATATAATGCACTGTATAAGGCCAGATATTGTTTATGTAGTATGTAAAATGTCTAGATACACGAGTAACCCTAGTGTTGAGCATTGGAAAGCAATTGGAAGAATATTTGTTTACCTCAAAAGAACCATTAAATTGAGTTTATTTTACAATGACTTTCCAATAGTATTGGAAGGATACTTCGATGCTAGTTGGATAACCTGTGTGAATGATAACAAATCTACATTTGGATGGATATTCATAATAG